>JAKUCC010000110.1:0-24932 GCA_030563365.1 Hemisphaericaspora xylanilytica | reverse complement strand
CTGAAAACCCCCAACCAAAAGCTTCATTTTCATATCTTGCCAGAATACCTTGCAAATTATCAAATCCACAATTTTCCAATCGGCATGACTGTCAATTGAACATACGCGCCGACACCCTCTCTCGACGACTACACTCCAAGGGGACACACAATGTCGTGGAGAACGATAAACAAAATATATATCTGTCTCAAAGTTCACCGCGCTGGAGTGGGAACAATTATATATATATCTCCGACAATGGTCATGTTTGTCTTTGTCTTGGTTGTTTTTGATTGTTTGGAGAGGTGGGGTTGGGGATATATCAACCCAAACCCCATTTCTAAACACCCCAACCAAAAGCTTCATTTTCATATCTTGCCAGAAAACCTTGCAAATTATCACATCCACAATTTTCCAATCGTTCGGTTTATGACTGTCAATTGAACATTACACCGACACCTGCTCTCTCGACAACCACTCCAAGGGACACACAATGTCGTGGAGAACGATAAACAAAATATATCTGTCTCAAAGTTCACCGCGCTGGAGCGGGGACAATGATATATATATATCTCCGAGAGTCATGGTCTTAATAATGGTAATTTTTTGTGATGGTTGTCTTTTATCTAGTTGGTTTTATTTGGAGGGAAGGTGGGGTGGGGTTGGGGATATATATCAAAAACCTACATCCATCAATCATACAATGATGAACAACTATTACGCCCAACAATGATGTGGTTTTTCTTGAATACCTCGGCGCAGATCTTCTTGATACTTTGCACAACACTGGGGATTTGATGAACTTCTGCCGTCATATTAGTGGTGGACGGGGACATCTTTGTACCAATTTTGTTTTTGCAGCCAATTGAAAAAAGGTCCAGATTAAGTAAGGTATATATTACTGTCTAAATAAAATATGATATTAACCAATCTAATCCTTCCCTACTTCTCCCCAAACGCAATGATCCAAATCTAACAAAACATTCTATATAATTTCACATACCAAGGTTTATTGCTCAACAATATCCTTTCCTCAGCCACTTCCTGCTTGACAATCTCCAAATCAATCTCTCTTCTCCCGGTATCCACATCCATTTCGTCGGCCGTCAACCATAATTTCCGCAACGGGATCCCCCGGGTCTTCTTCACGTATAGTTTATGACCCAACCACGAAACCACCACTACGGGGGCACACACATAAATCTCAAAAAACTGACTAGCATTGGCGTGGCCGCCTTCCCCCGGGGGGAATAGCGCCGCCCAGAATTGTAATACCAAGATGAGCACGCATCCAATAACGCCATACCAGCTATAATAGACCGATGAACAATATAGTAATTCTGCCTTGGGGTCGCGCGCGCGGTGGTTTAGTCCGGCGCGGAATCGTAAATGGGTGATGTTTATGAATAAATAGGTGAAGATGGCGGAAAGGCCACATAAACTCAACAACCACCGGAATATCTTGACGGTGGCCAGGGGGATGCAGATTAAATACGCCAATAGTCCAAATGCAAACAGGATGAGTAATGCTCCCATGGGTCTTCCCTTGCGGTCGATATAGTTTAGCCAGCTGGGTCCTTGTTGGAGTGATCCCAATGCACACATGGTTCTGGTGGCGGCGTACACCCCGGCATTCCCCACTGAAAGGACGGTGACGATGATGACTCCGTTAAGGATTGATGGGAGGACTTTGATTTGCGAGTTTTTAAGGGCAATGACAAAGGGGGACACGGTGATGGGGGAGAATAATCGGTTTTGTGAGTTTAGTGCTGGGGATGTGTAGGGCACTAGAAACCCAATCATGATGATGGATACGAAATAAAATAGGGCGATTCGATAGAAAATGTGTAATCTTGCTCGGTTGATTGATTCCTTGGGGGTTCGTGATTCAACACTGGCCAATGCGAATATTTCTGTCCCGGCATATGCAAAACTGGCTGATGATAATATAAAGCACATTTGTTTGAATGGTTCTACTGAATTGAAAAGTCCTCCCTCGGGTGGATGCCAGTTTTTGGCACCGATATAAGGCTGTCCTGGGATACCTCCGGTGACAATAACCACTGCCAAGATATTAAATCCGACAACGGCGATAATTTTCAATATACTTAGGATTGATTCTGCTTCTCCATAGCCCTTAACTCCAAATAAATTAATGAAAACAATGAATAAATAAAATATGGTTACGAATATTGCTGGGTGGACAGCTGTATTCCAATATTGGATTGTATTTGCTGCTGCGATTAGTTGTAATGGGAACATGATTAACCATTGAAGGGCATAATTCCAAGCAATAGCAAAACCACAAGAACTGTCTAAGAATAGGGTAATAAAAGTTGCAAATGCTCCACTGATGGGGAATGCGGTGGCTAATTCGGCAAGGGATGCTAGTGTGGCAAACACAATTGATCCTATAAACACCCACACAAGGAATATTCCTAGTGGACCTGCGTGTGCTAGTGAACTTCCTGATCCGACAAATAATCCTGATCCTATTGCTGCTCCTAGTGAGATGAGGGTTAAGTGTCTTGTTTTCAAGTGTCGTGATAATGGTGAGTTTGCTGTGACCAATGCGTCTCTTTCTAGATCGGTTAATCGTGAGTAGTCAAATTGGGGGTGATTGGGGTGGAATGTCATTATGCGTGATTCTACGCTTGGATCATCTCGTGCTTGCTGGTATTGTTGTTGTTGTTGGGTATTGTTGTGGTTATTTTTGCGAAAGTATATTGGTGGTAGTGTTGAGTAGTCGAATGGTTTGAATGAGTCTATAAAGTTGTGGTAGATTGTTTTTGGGTTGTATGATTTTTCCAAGTATGATAGTGATGATGATGCGTAAGATGACTGTTCGTATGAGTAAGTTGATGGTAGTGATGATGATTGTGATGTTGTTGTTGTTGTTGCAGAGGCATGTGATGGTTGTATAGTTATGTGTGTATTGGATGGATCACAATCGTTTGTAGTGTAGTTGTGGTTGTGTGTCATTGTTGTTCATAATGGGTGTAGTGTATGTGTGTAGTGTGTGTAGTGTGGGTAGTGTATACTTTGCTAATAATTATATTGATTGATGTTAAGATGGGAATTTACTTGTATTATATATTATGTATTGTAGTGATAGTAATAGTATTATGTATTTTCCCTTAAAGGTGATCATTATATTTTATTTTATATTTTATTTATTATTGTTTAATATTTTATTTTATTTTATTTTAAAAGTCTAAACTTAAGACACAGACACACAAACATTTAAAATATTTATTATTACTATTATACTATTATTATATACAGTATACATATACTACAGTAATACTTTACATATCTATCTATCTATCTAGTAGTAGTAGTAGTAGTAGTAACTATACTCCTGTATATGATTAAATCACTAATAATAATAATATATAATGATAAATGGTATTGTATTGTATTGTAACTCTGCCGTGTTTAACTGTGGCTTAGTAATAGATTCACTCCCTTGTCTTCTCTTGTCTTCTCTTGTCTTTACTTGTCTTGTCTTTAGTGTGATGATTAACCTTTTTTTTTCTGTTTTTTTTTTGCTTAGCCCATGAACTTTTGTTTGTTAGTGAGTGAGTGAGACACAGTAGAATAAAACAAATAATAAAATAAAAATAAAATAAAATAATTAATTAATTTCTCGGCTATAGTAGTAGTAGACACAGTAGAAAGTACACAGTGGAGTAAACGCAGTGGAGTAAACGCAACTCTAAAATACTGACAAACACTTACATCTACTATTACTATTATACAATACAATACAATACAATACAATACAATCATATGTACATACATTACATATATACATTACATACATTACATAATAGCACCCAAATCAGTCACACCCATGGAATACACCACACCCCTTATCATATCATATCACATCTTCTTATCCTATTTACATGTATACAATACATAAACTAAGTACACCTATTATTCTATTCTTTCCCATTGTATTGTATTGTATTATTCTTTCTCTCTCTCTCTCCATTGTTTTGATCTTAACTCAAACAATACTCTCAATACAAACAACACCACCCATACACCTTTTCTTTTTATTTCGTAATACTTGCATTTACATTGTATTATGTAGATATTGTTGGGTTCTAGGTTCAACCACCAACCAATATAATGTAATATAATTTATAGTCAACCGTCTAGCCGAAACAATCCCCCCCCCCCCCTACATTGACTTAAAAACTAGCGGGATTTTTTTCACGCGTAAATTAGACACATCAATCTGAAATCTACGTATCCACCACCATCTACATGACCCAATAATTATTAATTCATGCATTTAGCGTAAAACCCATCGCCAAAAAATACCAATTACGCACAACTTAAAACAAACTAATTCCATGATTATTTACACCCCCAAATAGATCTTAATTTGTAGTAAACCGTATCTCTCGACTATTCTCAATTTGTGCTTACACTATTTCTTTCGATGAGGTTTGTGTTAGATCGAAATAATCACCCCCAAAGACACAAAGATTATCATGGTACAAGCCGCTTCTTATTTCACCCCCTCCGCTTCCTCTTTGATTCGATTGCCATCGGGTGATCATACCCAGGGTTATAACAATAGCAGTCCACAAAGTAAAAAAACTGAGTCATTTTTAACCCATTCTACACAAATTGGGTATGTTAATAGGGTCACCTCGTGTATGAACCCCCTCCCCTCCCCCCTCATTACCATTTTGATTCATTCTACAAAAATCATCTCATTTGTCAGCCTTTGGGTTCTGCATGATCTCTGTCAATACACGCACATGAATCTGCATGAAGATGCGCCCATCTTGCATAGCTAAGATCTCAGGATTATTCAACGAGATAGATTACATACCCTTCATTTCTAATTTAACGTTTGAGGTATTTCCCATTAATCGTGCGATATTTCAAGTTTATAAGATTTAAACAATGTCATAAAGACCCGCCTTTTTCGAAAAGAAATGATTAACGAACCCTCCCCCTCTCTCCCTCCCTTGACGAGAGAATACTCCAAAAATGTGTAAGAACAATCAAATAGGAGAATTGGAGTTCGATCATTATGTAGAAATATACTACTCGCAATTACATACCATGGGTGATGGTCGCGTTTTGTCCGTCTCGCGGATATTCGGTTCATTCATAATATGTCAAGAAATCGCGCATTGTCCTGGGGTGCATATTGGATATCTTCTGGAAATATCCCAAAGGCAATCTACTCACTTGGTGATATATTGTATTTACTTGGATGTAGGTTGCCACAACTATTGTGATATCAAGGTATACTCGTGTAGTCAATAGAAAGACAATATTATTTGAAGAATGACACCTAGACAAAAGTAAAGTATGATATTAATGATATTCAATATGTATTCAATAGTGTAATTTTTTCACGATATTACCTTGGATGATTGTCTTGATTTAATGGCAGGCGATCTATGCGTTCGGGTAGGTAAATATTAACCTTGGGTGATGTCTGTGCAAAATCCTATCTCTCCTATCTCGCTGTATTATCTTCCTTTGACGAATATGGGTGGCACACAATCCATCTCAGACAAATAATTTCACTTACAAGGTGAGGATATTCGTTCTGGATTTTTTGATATCTCCAAGAAACCATATCCATATCCTTAGCCAAATTCCTACCTTCTCCAATCAATGAGTCTTTACCATTACCGCCTTCAGAAGGAAAATTTGTATTTCACCAACCAAAGTCAGTTCACTAAATCCCCAAGATTCCAAGACTAAATGAGATGACACGATTTTATTTTTAACCAAAACCGTACTCCTATTCCCTTGTTAACGCAACACAAGCGCCCCGGAATATCCGATACATTTCCTGTCCAAATTATCCTAATATGAAGACATAGGAAGACAAACTTTAAATGGGGGAATATCCTAGGTTAACCAAACAATACCTTGATTAATTGGAAATATCGTGTGGATGTGGAAGTGGGTGCAATTTGAAACGAGATGACATGAAATTTTTAACGCATGGGTGCTAAACTTAATCTGAGCTGTGTTTGCTGTAGCACGACATGCAGGGGATGCCCGTGGCGAATTTGATGGATGGACGGGTGGATGGTAGTAGTAGTGGTGGTGGTATAATGAAGGTAGGTATTTGGAATGTTCATCTCTGGTTTATCACTGCAGTCGTTGGAATGGTGATTGGGTTGTTTCGTTGAGAAGTAAGTAAGTATTTGGCTGCAAATGAAAACCTGTTACTGAGCCAGTTTAGTAAAATGTGGTACACCAAAAGTTTAAATACAAGTAATGTGGAAAATTGCCCATACAAAAAAAATAATCAAACTTTAATCGATCTACACTCAGGAATATTTGCAACTGATTTAAAGTTAGACACCACTCATCCAGTTATGTTTAAGAAAATTCCTCGAACAACATTACCATCAATATAAATCCCACCCATCATCCTCTTTACCACCCTCTCTCTCTCTCTCCCTCTCTCTCTCTCTCTCTCTTCATAACTACTATCATTCTATAAAAGAATACACCCACCAACAAATGCTTTTCCTCGCATTATTATCACTAACAATCTTCACTTCTTTGGCTACACCCAAAGAAGTCACGGGGATATTCACCAGTCTAGACTCCATATTCTGGAGCAAAGCCGCCGCCTACACCTACGCCTCCCCGGCCTATCCCAACTGGATCGCCGAACTCTCATGGACAATCTACGGCACCAAAGTCACCCCCGGTGACACATTCACCCTCCACATGCCCTGCGTGTTTAAATTCACCAGCACCCAACCGACAGTCGCCCTCAGGGTCGATGATGTCGTGTATGCCACGTGTACATTCAGCCCCGGGGATGTGGTTGTTGACTATTCCGAACTCAACTGTATCGCATCCACGGCGGTCAAACCCGAGACGTATGCTTATGGAGATGTCAATTTCCCATTCACATTCAACGCCGGTGGGTCCGGTTTATCCACCGATATATCCTGTTCCAACGACTTCCACGACGGGGTTAACGAAATATCATTCTATGATGGACTCAATAAACTAACCACCACCGCTGAGTTCGAGGGCGGGGTCACCACCAACCCCGACGTCATCGTGTATGCCAACAGAGTAGTCCCCTCGTTGAACGTGCAACAACACTACCTCCTCGCCGGGAAATGTCCCACCGGATATCAAGCGGGAACATTGGGGTTCATCGTCCAAACCCAGGGGGTTTCACTCGACTGCGCATCGATCCAAGCCGCCATCACCAACGAATTAAACGATTGGTACTTCCCCGAATCCGCCACCACCGCCACCACCACCCCCTTCCAAATCACCTGCACATCCACCTCGTTCATCATCAACTACTCCAACGTCCCCACCGGTTTCACCCCCTTTGCAAACGTCTACATGCGCCTCGCTCCCGGGGTGCAGAATCGAGTATACTACGTCAACCAATATCAATGCCAGGGTTCACCCACCAGGGTCGACAATCTGGAGTTGGTCAATTGGGTGGGATATAGAAATGATTCCCCCGGGGGCAATGGCCAGGCGGTGGTGGTGGTGACCAAGACGTATGATGGGCTGACGACGCGGCGGTCGACTGAGCCGTATACGACGGGAACGGGGACTATTACTATTGTGGTGGAGGTTCCGGTGCCTACGACGACGATTACGGAGACGTGTGATGGTGGTGGGGAAGGGTGGACGGTGGTGGCTGGTCCGGGGGAGACGGGGACGGTGGTGGAGTGTGTGGGGGGGCAGGTGGAGTCGAGCACGGGTGAGGGTGTTGATGAAACGTCGAGTAGTGAGGTGGTTGAAGAAACGTCGAGTAGTGAGGTTGTTGATGAAACTTCGAGTAGTGAGCCTGTTAATGAAACGTCATCGGAACCAATTGAGGAAGAAACGAGTGAATCTATTGTTGAAACGACGTCTGAACCAATCGAAGAAGAATCAACTAGTGAGCCAATTGAAGAAACATCTACAACTGAACCTGTCAATGAAAACTCATCTGAACCGGTCGAAGAAGAATCAACTGAGCCGATTGACGAAACATCCTCTACTGAACCAATTGATGAAACATCGACTACTGAAATAGAGCCCGAAACATCGGACGAAGTAGTCACTTCGGAACCAACAAATACACCATCTACCCCTGAAGAAAGTCAAGGTCCAACTAGTGAAGAACCAATTGAGACACCATTCACAAGCACTGAGATCGAAGAACCTACCTCTGAAGAAATCAGTGAAGAAATCTTGTCAACTGAACATGTATCCACTGAAATCAAATCATCACCAATAATCGAGGAAAGTAGTACTACTCAACCAGAAGCGGATTCATCAACTTCCCAACCAAGTGTGATTCCATGGGTTGAATCGGCCTCGGAAGAACAAACTGAGTCGTCGTTAGTATCTCAACTTTCTACTGAATATGAACCTGAAACAAGCGCTGCTAGTTCGAGTACTATTTGTGTGACATGCAATACCACATGGTCGGATACAATCAGTCAAATCCCTTCATCTTCCGCCTTAGAGGAATCTTCCAGTGGTTCATTGTATTGTCCCACTTGTATAGAATCATCCCCACCTTGTCCAACATGCACGGGAGAGTCCACAGTCTATTCCTCGCCAATAGAAACTATTCCAGTTATCACGTCTTCAACGAGAACCATCACTACTACAATTATCAACACGATTAGTGTTTCCACATCAAGTTCATATGAAGGTCCCATCACTTCCAAATTGAGAACTATGTCTGTGACAACCGGTAGTCCAAACGATGCAGGATCGACCAAAACTGCGCCATATCATGTTTCGCAGTCTTCTGTAATCCCCAATATTATCCAACAATCGACAGATGGACATGCTGGCGTTGAGAGACCCACTCATTCTGTTGCCACAAGTCAAGTAGCCAATGTCCCTGGTATTACGATGACGTATGATGGGTTGGCATATCCATTGTTCCCAAATATCGTGGTTGTTTTGCTTGCCTTGTGTGGTGTTTTATTCGTTTAACTTTTTTATATATCGATTTATTTTCGTTTTGTTCCATTGTGTCTTATTCTTAGCTTGTGTTACTTCGAAAAGTTAGCAATGCTTGTTGTTATTGTGTATAGTTCAATCCATATGTTGTATGTTTTATCTAAATTGAGTAAGCATTCAAGGGCCGATTTCATTCTGTAAACCTGACACCTTGAACGAGAGAGACTGTTCAAGTAGGAAGAAGAACGAATTGAGATTCTTGAACGTTGGATTCGAAGAATTAATAGTCATGGACACTCAGATATTGATTATGAGAGAAATCATTAATTGGGGATTTTCAAAGCTGAATGACCTTGTTTTCAAGTTTGAAGTTGCAAGACAAATGGCTGCGAAAAAAATTCCCAACAAATGGCATCATTCTTTAGGAATATTACAAATGAAGCTATTGGTTATACACCTATCCATTTGTCTGGCTGGTATACTATGATTCATCCATTGACAATATTGTCACCCTAGTCAGTCTTGTTTTCGTTTCAAGATGCTCCTGATTTTGGTGCATGTCTCAGGTGGTAAATTAAACGATTGTGACAATCTCCAGAATCGGATGAATTTCTAATTAGGTTGTGAACTTCCTGTAATGAGAGACTCTAAAGCTTTCATTTGGGATTATTATGACGATATGATCAAGGGCTGTCGTATGAGTACTTAATCTTCTAGTTTATCCATGTGGTTTATCTTCGATATCATTTACGGTTGGCTCCTTCAAAGCAAATTTCAATTATAAATGTACATTATCTAATAAATAAATTGAATCAATATACTTACAAGCCCCTAATTCCCACTCTGTTCTTTCTCTTCTTGATTCATAACAATCTCATAAATCTTTTGATTGGTATCAAAAGGGTTGTCTATATAAAGATTGTGCCCACCTTCTTTAATTTCGCTATATTCCTTAATTATCTCCTCTGGTAATTCCTGGTTCAACTTTTCAATCAACTTATTCCCAGCTTCGGAATTCATAAAATCAAACTGGCCATACATTAAATGAATGTTAAATTTAAGCTCGTCAGGTGAATGGTGGAGTTTATGAACAAACTTATCAAACAACGGCCATTTACTCACCGTGGCTGGGGTTAATAAATACTTGATATAAATATCACTATGTGTACCCATTGTGATTGAATTGTATAAGTATTCAACAATAGTGGCGATTTCTCGCTTTTTACCATAGATTAAATCATTATTACTGTTGAAAATAGCATTGGGCCCACCATATTTATCAATTAATTTATTGATCTTGAATAATTTCAGTAACCACATTTCAAAATATGCTTGCACTCCCCAAGGACCGAGATATGGAAGGAGACGAGGCAAGAATGGTTGCTTCTTATACCATCCTTTAACATGTTTGGCCGAAAGAATAGGAAGTCTGGTTAGGAATTTATATGAAGTTGGATCAAGGGATGGTTTTGATACGTCTTCGATGACTTCGGTATTGGTTACAGCATGAACATGACGTTCTACCCCGACTGGGGATAACAAGATTAAATTTGATAAACTGCTTGGGTATTTCAATGAATACAGACCAGACCAATAACCCCCGTATGAATGCCCAACTAAGAAATCAATCTTTTCGATCCCGCTTGCCTGTCTCCATTGTTCAATAGCTCCACAATAGAAGTCTTCAAGATCTTTTAAGATTGGCGTGAAATATTCTCGATATTGTTCAAAATCTTGTGGATGCAATCTATAACCTTCGATTAATTTATAATATTTCTTATAAAGTTTCTTAGAGTCGGTTTCAGCATTATCGATCATTCTAATTGATGCGCATTTGGGGATGTTCCAATACTTTACACTATCATTCTTGATCTTTGGGTTTGAACTTAAACCAAATGTCAAATTGTCCAAGAAATGGATATGATAATTATATTTCTTACTTTGTTTGAATTTGTTAATGAGTTGGAAATTCCGAGCAAAGCATCCCAAACTGGCACCATAACCATGAATAAACACAATATGTTTAGTTGGCAACTTGTCACCATTGACGATCCGTAAACTAACTTCATTCAAGTGGTCATCTTGGGAAATTTTCACAGTCTTGAATTCTTTGATAATACCATGATTCTCAGGATGCTTGTCTGGGATCATCAATTCTACCAAATCCGATTGTAACTGTTGTAATCGATTAGGTTTCCATGATCTCAACCATACTTTAAGTGCATATTTAAATGATGGTTTTTGTATTAGAGTACGATTGGGTTTATATGCTTGAGGAACCACATATCCGGTCGTGTTTTTGAATGATATAGATCTGATAAATGTGAACCTCATGTTGAAGTTATCCTAACAGGAGGCAAGTTTGTTTATCCTTTGGGGAATAGCGGTGGGAAAGTTCACAATGTGGCGTATATTTACTTTATATGTAACTACGTGTGAGATGAACTTACGGAAAATTCAAAATTTATTTTTTTTTTCTTGGTCATTACCGCGGAAGCATTGACCCCACTAACCTGCCCCACTTCACGTGCCGAAAAACAGATAACGGTTTCTATTTATCCGGTGAGTTATTCCAATCTCGTCAATGGTGTTTTATATGACAATCAATGTTCCCCGGAAACATCAGATACTGGTCAATAACATACTGGGGAAGTTAACAATGGGGCTGTAAATTCGGAGTATTGTCTGTTGTTGTTGTTTCTGGGGAATCTCGTGTGACATGTACTGTTTCCTTCCATTTCACAACTAAGCCAGTCACAATAGTCTCAAATGTCATAAACTGAAATCATATCCCATACACCAATATTTCAAGATCATTTGAAGAGATTGCCCGTGTGATACACTAACAAAAATGTTATGTTGGTTTGGCAACTAAGCATTCTTATTCAAAACTTGCCAAATTTTAGAGTTTGAATATCACCTACTATCAAAAATCAAACAGAATTAGAAGATTGTGGGGTTTAACGAAAACAAATTCATCTCGGAGTTCATTGTTATGGCAAGGCAGATAGTTGATAACTTCTAGGGAAGTTACTGAAAAGTCGAACCCATAAGTTCCACATAGCATTTTTGTGTCATTTTGCCTACCCCATATTTAATTGAGACAGACCTATCAAGACAAACAAGAATATGTTAGTAGTTGCTATAATGATGACATGTTTTCATTCCTGGTTGCAAGTTTATCCGATGTATCAAAATCCTTTGAAAGTATGCGAACAATTGATCTGAATGAGATGGCTGACAATGGCCTCACCAGGTGCTACTCTATTGATTGTGAAATCATGGGGAAACAAGAGATAAATTCCTCTTTGGTAATTAGAGGGAAAACTTGGGGAGCACATGTGACATTATTTTGATTAGTTCATTTCTATAGAAGGGCTGATACAATCTGGCTAGTAGAAGTATCGTTTGCGGTTGGATTTGTTAATTATTAGAAGGATAGTGATTTTGTTTTGATCCTGGTGAGCGAATCTTGCGCAGTTTATGGTGATTCCAAGGTTCGGTTACAACTATTTTATCTTCTACAATTATCATCCGACAGGTGATTATTAACTAGTACTTACTTAGACTAAGTGTACAGTATGTAGAATACAGTGATGACTTGGTTGTAGTGGAGTGTAGTTTGTGTGTGTAGTTTGTCTCTCTGTTTTGCTTGATTCCTTTTTTTTTCTGTTCTCCCTTAATTAAAATTAGGACTGTGTATTGGATGATGGTTGCTTAACAGTTAATCCCCATCACTTGTACCAACCTACACACACACAACGTGTCATATATACATAACAACCAGAGTTAGATGTCAGCCTATCTATGGCAGACATACATGCCATCCACGAGTTATCAATCTCAAACAAAACAAAGAATCAACAGCTTGACCCCATCAAATGATCCCACAACCACCACAGCCTCAGCCTCGATTGCTCACTCATCCATTGGGGCACTGTCTTTAAATACTGGGAATGGAACATTGGTTGATCCAAATGATTTCATCACATATGTCATACCCGATTTTAATGCAGTACGGTATTTTCAAAAGGATTTCATACTATCCCAAGAATTTCATATCCTCGAGGAATCACAAGTAACTGGGTATGAA
Organism: Hemisphaericaspora xylanilytica; assembly: GCA_030563365.1. NCBI lineage: Eukaryota > Fungi > Ascomycota > Pichiomycetes > Serinales > Debaryomycetaceae > Hemisphaericaspora > Hemisphaericaspora xylanilytica. The sequence continues at coordinate 11,917 of JAKUCC010000110.1, read as the reverse complement.
ATTTACCTTGTTGAACAATGGGTCAATAATCGGAATATAGGAACAGTGGTAACAGCATATACAGGGAATGAATCTTCAAAAATATCAGTGGCGAGATTCACGATAGTAAAGAAAACATCAAAGTATTACCCAGTGAGATTTCAAGAATACTTGAATGAATTACTTCAGAATCATTCAACGATAAAGAAAATGGAGCATGAGCGAAGCTCGGCCTCCATGATCAAGAGTGGAATCAATGGCAATGACAGTACGAAATCAGGGCAAGATGCTTCGGACTCATTGCGAAGAAGATCAACCAATTCGGAGATGACTAATGAAGTTTGCTTTGTAACTAATCTTACTTCGTTGCCATCTAATTTAAATTTAATTCCAATCCCGCATGGTGATGTACGTAAAGTTCAAACTTCATTCATTATAAATTCAAATCTCAAAAAATTACAATGTACTGGTAGATCGATTTCATTGATAAGCGACAAGATATCTGATGCAAATGAAGATAAATTTAGACAAATGTACAAAATTTACAATGTCAATATTCCAATTAAATTTGCCATTCAAGAAATTGTTAATGTAATTCAAATGAGTCTATTTTATTTTGACTTGTTGGATGTCAAGTATTGTAATGGCTTGTTATGTTGCAAGACTGAGGAAGCAATTGCCAATTGGTGGAACTTAATTGGATTGCCGCATTTCAATGTTAAGCCTAATCCCAAAGATGGAATACTACCTCCGATAACAGTGGCGGCAATTATCAGTTTAATTTTAAGTATTAGGCTAAGATTGCAACTTGCTGGGGGATCGGATGTTCCCAAAGATCCATTTGATTTTGAAAATTTTATGATTGCAATTGGGCAATTCCAACGACAATTCAAATTAGATAAAACTAGAAAATTAGATATGGAGACGTTAAACAAGTTATTTACAATCACCAATTCCCGCTTACAACCAGAAAAGAATGCAAATTATTTCTATTCCTCGGCATATTCCACAACCAATGATAATAATGATATAGAGCAATTATTGAGTCATCATTTTGATGCAACGACACCTCCGAATTTGAAAGGAGCCTCTAGCAGTACTAAACGAAAGGGATATGGGAAAGAATTGAAAAAGCTTACTAGTGTTGTCAAAAATACCGTTCAGGATCATATTACTGCCGCTAGTAGAGATTTGGATGATATACAACTTCCCAGTCCAAGTAGTCGACCTACCACTGGTAGAATTAGAAATAAGATATCCAAGTTCACCGATGCCATGAGTCCCTTGGATGTTGAAACATTAGATTTAGAATATCTTGTCAAGACCCATTTAGCCGGGAAAGTATTGATTAAATTATTTTATGGCGTGCAAGGTGGAGGAACTGCCAATTTCCTTCCTGTAAGTACAGCACCTCTGTCGGAAACATCTGGTCATGGTCAGAAGCGGCATTCCCACTCCCATCGCCATCATCAACCTCATCATTCGCAACATTTGAATCCACTATATCCGAGTCGACGTCGAGGGAGATCAGTTGCCGATGAAGCGACATCATATCAATATACATTTACCAGTTTGCGAGATAAAATCGCGCAGACTCAAGATTTGACATTACATGATTTGAATAATAATGGGATTACATCTAGTGAGAGATATTCCAAGGGGTTCAATTTAATGAAGTTTGGTTTACAGAGTAAGAAGAATTTATCATTATCAGGACGAAAGTCTAATGGTCACCAACGACAACCATCTTCGGGAATTATTGAAATTTCCGATAGTGCAAATTCTGGAAATGGTAAAATATTAGATGTTCCTCCCTCGCTTTTAGATTCATTCTTGCAAATTTCCTCATCTGATCAAGCATCATGTTCGAAAAGCCTTGGATCCAGTTCCAATACTGTCCCAACTAAAGAATATGAGCAGCCGGTTGCTATGTTTAAACATCGGTTAAATAGACGCAACTCGTATCCTTTTGTTTATGATCAGCACGAACTGAATTTGAATACGCTTGTGATTGCGAGAAATGATATCAATGTTAAATCAGGGGAATTGGAGATGATGAAGACTAAGCCACGAAGTTTGAGTATGTCATGTTTGAATGATTGTTTGGTTGATCCGAGATTAGTTTCAATTGCCAAATTCAGTGATCGATATTTGGATAATATTACTGAATTGATGAAGTATGATAATTTACGGAAATTTTATCTTGAGAATGGTGGCGATGGTGGAGAAGACCATATTACAAATGAATCATTGGAGAGATCGTATCAAATGATGAATTTAGATTTGATTAAATTGAATAATTTAAAAATGGCAACCGATTTAAACAAGACGAGAATCTTGGATGAGGATTTATCTGATCATTTACAATATAATATCAAGCTGTTGACAAATACTATTGATCGAATTAGTTATGAAACGAGAATTGTGGTGAAAAGAATCGATGAATTACAAGAAAATTGTAATTTATTTGAATTGAAATTACAAAATGATTGTGAACGGAGAATTCAAGATCTTACAAACACCATAATTAAACTGAAGCATTTCAAACTGGTATTTTTTGATCCTAAAGAAAGAAATGCTATAGTTTCTCAATTGACCGGAAAACCAGAAATGGCTAATGGTACCAGTTGTAATGATGATGACAAAGATGATGGTGTAAATGGCGGTATTGTAGGAATGTACGCCTCGTATGCATTTAATTGGTTTGCTTATGTGTTCAAATTGGCGAGATTTAATCGATATCATATGAATCTTGAGCGGATTAGACAAGCATGGGCGAAGTTGGATCCCAATAGGACAATTATTAATCAGGCATATTCATACATTGGTAAGGAACCTGTTGCAACTTCCACGCCAGAAGAACCATCGTCATCATCTGCATCATCAACCTATGGTTCAGAAGTTGGTGAGTCATAAAACTGAATAGCTTATGATTTTATAGTGTTCGGATTAGGTAATGATTTCCTAATGGTAAATATCTCATTTAGTTTCCTTATCACTTCATTTAAAGTTTCCTGATATTCTTTCGATTCCAACGTATTCTGTATTGATTCTCGATTAGTAAACTCCTTCTCCAATTTTGTCAGAATCTTATGAATCCCAGTATATAAATCAAACAAATTCGAGTCTAATTGGTCTATAACCGGCTGGATACTATTATTAACATAATGATCGTATGCCAGCTGCATTTGTTCTTCTTCCTCCCTCTGCATCTGATCTCTGGACTCTAGATATTCCTTGATTGATTCGAGGATGGTTTGATTCTGAGTGACTAATTCTTGGAGTTTCTCACCGAGAAAGTCTTGTTTTTGGATATCCATAATTAGACCTAGTCTTTGTTGTTCCAATTGGCGGATTAGGATCTCTTCTTGTTCTTCTTGTGATAATGCTAATTCATTATTGGAATGTTCTTCTATGGGTGGTGGTGAAGTAGATGTTAATTGGTCATAGTTGGGGACTAATTCTTTGGCTATTTTTTCTAGTTTTGTGATATTTTCTGTTGATTCTGATAGTTGTTGGGTGAGTGATTGTACTAGGGTGGATATAGCCAGTAAGTCATCGTATGTCTTTTCCATTGTTGTAATCTATACAGTGTGTGTATAATAGTAATAAGTAAAAGTGGGTTGATCTGTGAGTGTGTAAGTTGTAGTAGTAGTAATGATGGAAACAAAAAACCGCGACTCTACATCTCACAAACAGAAGCTAGGTTCTCATGGGTGTCAGTCAGTATAGAGCACTACTATCAGAGCATACTGGATTAGAACGCAGGGAAGTTATGATGGCATGGCCGAGATCCTGAGCGTGTTCCAAGTGTTTCTACAATTGTGTTCTTGTTGTAAAAGGGTATAGTCGTAACCGGTACTTTGTATGTATGTTTCATCAGGAAATCGCTTGGTTATGCCCAGTAGTTTTGCAAATCCCTCCATTGATACCAACCATTCTTTTATTCTGATTTCTGGTTATTTTCAACAGTCTTACTACTCAGTCATAAACTGTTAGTTAACGTACTCTCCTAGTCTACTAAGTTAGTCTATATCTACCATTACCCTTGGTACTGTGGTCTATTAAATGGTAGGGTGTGTTGGTTTCCACAGGTTATGTGTTCTACATTTTTACAGGTTACGTGTAAACTTTAAAAAATTGTAAAATTTCATCAACACTCGCTCCAACACTCTAGGAATAGTATACTAGACTAGACTAGACTAGAATATAACTATACACACACACACACAATCAGAGTAAGCTTTAACAAGAAAGTTGAGATTACAAAGATAGACACACATACACACAATTCACATATAACCATAGATAGAAACCCCAAAAACAAAAACAATAAAATATGGTGACAATTGGAAATGCCCACGAAGATTTGATTCACGACGCTGTGTTGGACTACTATGGCAAGAGACTAGCCACTTGCTCATCAGACAAGACAATAAAGATCTTCGAAATCGAAGGCACCGAAAACTACAAATTGACAACCACATTGACCGGCCATGAAGGCCCAGTATGGCAAGTATCATGGGCCCACCCAAAGTTTGGATCTATATTAGCCAGTTGTTCATATGATGGAAAAGTATTGATTTGGAAAGAATCTCCAGAATCTCAAACTTGGTCAATAATTGCCGAACATAATGCCCACCAAGCTAGTGTCAATTCAGTCAGTTGGGCCCCTCATGAATTGGGAGCAGTGTTATTATGTACTTCCTCCGACGGTAAGGTGTCCGTGGTTGACTTCAATGATGATGGAACTACTTCTCATGTCATATTTGATGCTCATGCCATAGGAGTAAATGCCGCTTCTTGGGCTCCTATCACTAGTGCATCTTCTTCCCAATCTAAAGATCCAATTGCCTTGAAACAACAACGTAGGTTTGCTACTTGTGGTTCCGATAATTTAACCAAAATCTGGAAATATGATTCCCAATCAAATTCTTATGTTGAAGAAGCAAGATTAGAAGGACACACTGATTGGGTTAGAGACGTTGACTGGTCTCCTTCCATGTTGGTGAGATCTTATATTGCTACTGCGTCCCAAGATCGTACCGTGTTAATCTGGACTCAAGATAAGGATGGGAAATGGCAAAAGCAACTCTTGACGGAAGAAAAATTCCCTGATGTTTGTTGGAGATGTTCGTGGTCCTTATCAGGAAACATCTTGGCCGTCTCTGGAGGCGATAACAAAGTCAGTTTATGGAAGGAAAACTTGCAAGGAAAATGGGAATCTGCTGGTGAAGTTGATCAATAGATTTTTTTGAAAAACTTAGAAATTAGTATTATACTGAAATGCCTGTGTATTTTTATTATACTTAAACTTATAATTCTATATAATTTACACTTAATCTTACTATAACTCATTAATGACCGCTTCGACAATCTTTTGCACATCTTTAGAAGCTTCATCAGCCGACTCTAACACCTCAGCATGACTAGCCATACCTTCATCCAATGGTTTTGGATTCTCTTCAAACGCACTAGGTGGGGCATCACTCACGGCCTCATTAGTAATCAACGATAATGCCAATACTCTCATCCCACAATGACGAGCCACAATCACTTCAGGAACAGTAGACATCCCCACGGCGTCACCACCCATCATCCTAATCATTCTTACCTCGGCCCTCGTTTCAAAAGTAGGACCCGCAGCAAACAAATACGTCCCCTCATGAATCGCCCTCGTTAATTTCAATTCATGTCTTGCCTTGGTGAAGAACAATTTCCGCAATTCGAAATCATAAGCATCGGAAAGCGGTTGGAACCTAGTTCCAAACTCAGCCAAATTGGGTCCACGTAATGGATGATATCCTGCCAATCCGGGGAAATTGATATGGTCGGAAATAACCATCAAATCCCCAGTTTTGAAATTGAAATTAATTCCACCAGCGGCATTTGTAACCACCACAGTTTCAACTCGCAATTTACTAGCGAGTCTTACCGGTAATGTCGTTTCTTGTAGAGTATAACCTTCATAGAAATGTAATCTACCAACCATACACATCACAGGGACTTTTTTGGGTCCAATTAATCCAAATAATAACTTCCCTTCATGACCAGGTACGGTTGATTGTTTAAACCCGGGGATTTCGGGATAGGCAATTTCGATCCGTGGTGAAGGATGTAACACGTTGGCGATTCCTCCAAGACCAGACCCACAAATGATCATGACTCGCGGTTGGCTTAATTGGGGTTCAAGGTCAATTCGGGCCCTGACGGCATTGGCGGCGGAATTGATGATGGCGACGTATTCTTCAGGAGCGATATTTTCTGCCATTTCTTATGCTTTCGAGTGTGGTGTTGTAAGGAAGGTACTATTAGATAATCTATAGAGAATGTAACTTGGAATTGAAGTAAGTGAAGGCGATGGCTGAAGGCTGATGGCGATGGGGCTGTAATTTCGTGCCATTTCGGAATTTCATTCTCCCCAATCGGAATGCCGATTTGTACGCAGTGAAAATGAACGAGTGCGGATTTTTACGTTCGACGCCCATACGCACCAAACAAAAAATTTTCAACATCAAAACAAACACACGTTCCTCTTGTCGTCCACAACTTAAACTAGCAATGGTCACGAGCAAATCCGATCGTTATAAAAGACAGAAACTTGCCCAACAAGAAGAAGCCCGACTTCGGAAGGCAATTGCCGCTATTGAAAATGGTGATACTCGAAGCAAGAGACAAATCGCCCGTGAGGCCAATGTTAGTTATGATAAATTATATCGTCGACGTCATGGGATTGGTAGTATTAGAGAGAGTCGGGAATTATATCAACTATTATCCAATTCCGAAGAGAAGTTACTCGCTAATTGGATCGAAACGGAATACTTATATGGACGAAATCGAGCTATTAAAGAGATTAAAGAAATTGTGATGGGGTTTTTACAGAGTCGAAAGATTGACAAGAAACCCGGTGGGAATTGGTTTGAGAGATTTCGAGGTAGGCAGGGTCTTGATTTGTCGGTGCTTGAAAAGTTGCCAAAGGGTCCATTGGAAGGTTTGAAGTTTGAGAGACTAACTGGTTGGTTTTCGTTATATGAAGAAACGATAAGGAGACTTGGAATTAAAAAATGTAATATTTATAATATGGATGAGATAGCTGTGCAAGTTTTAGAATACTATTCTAAACCAATTGCAATTCCTAGGTCGCTATCTGTTGTTCTCGAAGAGGGTGTAACCATTTCTGAATTGTCAACCTGTATGGAAACCATTTCTGGTGATGGACGAGTTCTTACTCCTCAGTTTATCTTCCAAGGTGAACATGTCGGAAATGATTGGTTCAGTCTCGATCAGAATAGCATCCCTGAGTTTCGAGATGCAATTAGCAACAACCAAAACAGCTCGACGTCAACTGATAAAGCACTACACTGGCTCGAGAAAATCTTCATCCCAGAAACAATCCCAACGGATCCTCAAGAATGGAGATTACTTATCCTTGATGGACAGACTTGTCATACCACTGATAGGTTCTTATCCACCGCATTAAGAAACAAAATATTTCCATTATTCATCCCGCCCCATTCAGCCCAACTTACTCAACCATTACATCTAACTGTGATTTCACATTTGAAACGTATATTTCGCAATAATGTCGATGAAAGAATTCGTGACTCGGTTAAACCGTCGCTCGACAAGGCTGAGGTTCTTCTGGCCTATCGCAAATCACGAAAGCAAGTCTTAACTAACACCAACATTCTATCATCGTGGAATAAAGCGGGGCTTGTTCCTTTCAAACCACTGAAATGTCTAGACAGGAGAGAAGTTATTCGAGATGAAATACAGCCGCCAAATGTTGCCGACGGTAGTAACGATGCAAATGATAATATTTATACTTCCCGGAGTCGTCGGTTCAATTTAAGAGAGACTATGGAGATGATTTTCAGTAGTAGTGACGTTGAACGGACTGCTCTGGAGGTGTTTACGTGCCAATGCAAGATGATTGCCAGTCTTGAAGCCAAGCTTGCTGCGAAAATGCAGAACATAGCTGAGCTTAAAGCTAAACTTGCTGCCCTAGCTGAGGACAAGTTGGAGGATGAGTAAAGCGGATGGTGTACCTGGTGGATCCGAGTTAGGAAGTCCTTTGAGATGGGGTGCCAGTGAAAGACAGCTACGAAGGTAACGAGTCGGAAAACACTGGGGATATATAGTGTTTCATGATCTAAAGCCAATGTATACACGACTAACTAACTATTTTGAGGTCTTTAACTCCGTGAGTGTCAAACAAGGAGCCGAAAACATATCCCCTGTCGTTGTTGACTCCGTAACTTTGCCACTGTCTTCACGCGCACCCTCATTGGATGACTTTTTACCTCAGTGATACCACCAACCACCCCACAAGCTCGCCTTACTCTTCGTCTTCTTGTTGGGACTCATACGACGTCTTGTTTTACTTCAGTTTGTCAAGAGAAGCAGATTAGTTTTTGGCTTCGAGCTCCACTCTTTTCTGTGCTTTCCATAGTAAGCGGTTCTGGAAGACTCGCATTCTCGTTAGGTTTTTGATAATAAAAGTCTAGCTGTCGGTTCAGGGATAGAGCATCTGGAAATCTTATCAATATTCAGTCTAATACTGATATTACGGCTAGCCGAAGCATAAAAGGACGTCATTGGTATCTTCTATCAACTTTGGCAAAACTTTGGAGCTCCGCTTCACCTCGAACAATCTCATCTCTAAACATTTCAGAGGATTGAACAGAACAAAACCTGTCCAGGATGAAAGAATGTTGCTCTTTGTTAAGGTTTGCTTTCGTGGGTTGTAATACGCCATAAGAAATGTCGGCCATTCCTAGCGAGAGTTTAGCGGTTACTCTCCTTGCCCTTGCATGCACTTCATTACGAAACATTCGCTTCAAAACAATCACATCAAATGGCTGGAGTGAGGTGGAAAGAGTGTTAGGGCTAAGAACAACGGTCAAGCTTTGCTTTCCGAATGAAGATTTTCACGGGGCCACTGTAGTGCTTTGTCCGTCGATGTCCACCCGTTCTTGTTCGTTTGTGAAGAACAACAGGAAGCGACTGAGGCATTGCGATTGGTTTACGATGGTGTTCTAAAACTTGAACGGCTGTCTCCTCATCCATGTTATAGATGTTGCATTCTATTTTTGACACCAAGGTTCTTGATTGATAGAGACAACCAAGCGATGAGTTTTTCAATCTTTACTTCCATTCGTACCTTAGACATTCTCTTGGTCAAGATCATGGTGATCGGCTGAATCTGCGAAACCAATTCTTTCCGGGGTCATGGGTAATTTGCTCGAAAGTTCAAAAACCCCAGGAGGTCCTTCCGCCCAAGTACGTTTCAATCCAGCTATAACAACAGTAACTATCTCTCTTCAACAATGGGATAATAATCGAATCGATTCTCGGCATTCTAACACTAACCGATTCCCTGAAGTCAACTATTCAATTTATGATAGCTAACCTTTGGTCTCCTCGGCGATTTTTATCCAAAACTTGTAGCATCAGATTAGGGGGGGCAATGTTCGTGTTTAGCCGATTAATGGGCCATTTTTCACTACATGTTTTTACCACCAATGTTTTCGGATATCTGCGTGAAGCATATAATTCAGTTGTTATGTGTAGTTGCAGAAACCATTGGTGGTAAAAACATATTTTGGCTGGTGAAAGATGATATAAACTTCTCCTTCTTCTTTTAGCTTTCTCCTTGCTTTTAGAACGGTCCGATTTGCTCTTGACCATTTGTATTTTATGTTCGATGAGAGAAACCTAAGGAAAGAAAGAACAGTGGTATATCTTGATATTGATATTCGCGTTCCAAGTACTTTTCCCATGACGCTGAAACACTTTCCTTTCAAAACTTGGACATACCATCTCAATAACTTTAAAATATTACATGTGTAGAAGTATTGATTTCGCTTATTACTTATCATGGACCATTACCGGGTCTGGTATCGGCTTCACTATATACAAATGACTAAAATCTATCACAACCTTCTATTTACTCAGGCCACCAATCAGGAATACCCACCTTCAATCCAACAACTCTATTCCCACCCAGTAAGGCTGGGATTTCAATCTTATACAATTGACACTTCTCAATATCGGCCATTCCAAATAATGCGAGGCCCAAATTATCCTGCACGGCCATGATTTTCCCACTACTTGTTTTCCTCTTCCTAACCAGTTTCGCCGAGTTTCCAAATGGTGAGGTAGCAAATGGATTTTCCGCTTGTGGTTGCTGTGGTTGTTCTTCGAGTGATTTATCTTCAATCAAGGGACTGATCTCTAATTTCCCCACTGTTGATGGTGATAAATTCCTCAAATCGGAAATAATCGCATCAGTGGTATTCAAATGAATAGGTTCTTGTGTCATTCTCGTGATATTCTCCTCATTGATTTCAAAGAATTGGATTGGGAATATTCTCTTTCTTATAATCCCATTATTGAATGTTCTAATGGTTAATTCTTGACCGACATAACATCCCTTTTCTAAAGAAAGTCCATTTATGTAATCTAAATTGCATTCAAATGGTAATAATGAAACATCCCTGGGGGCATCATGACTTTCAAATAATCCATTTTCAAACCTCCTCTGAGTAATCGCTTCTTCTGATACTGCCGGCGTGATAAAATTTGACTTAAACTCATCGGAAAATACCTCCAGTATTTTAATATCATCATTATTGTCTTCATCGGCTGTTATTGGTCTATTAGTGAGTAACTTTATCCCAAAGTTCGGTATTCTATTATCAAACGAAAACCCCATAATATTCTTTGCTATATTCTTATTGAAAATAATCTCATTCTTAATGAATGAATTCACATCTTGTAACGCACTCACCGGATCAGCACTCTTGAAATATTCATGCTGAACTCCCTCCAAGAACTCATCAAATTCAACCGAATCATTATAATAATAATACGAATACATTGATTTCTCGTGAGTAATCTTAATCTTAGCACTCAATTTATGCAATTTCAAAACCATCAATAAACTAGGACTATCCACCTCCACCAAAAACCCCGGCTCATCTATCTTCTCATCGAATTGTCCTTCAAAATTATGAAATGGAGTCGCATACAAGAAACAATCAGTGGTTACTCGCCCCTTTGAATTCAAAAACATCGAATTGATCCCATCACGAGAAACGGTAATATTATTCTCAGGATCGTAGATATCTTCATGCATTAACCCCCAATTGGACTCGATGTTGATTATGTCGGAAAGATCGGCATGTTTGGAATCGGATTCGGTGATGGTATGTTGTTTCTTCTTGACGATGTTGGGGAGGAATCGCGAGGTGGTGAGGCCATTTAAGAATGTGGTGGAGTCTTGACCGCTTATTCTTATGATGGTCTTGGACAAGGGTGCAATCCCAGCATTTGGAAATCTCATCGTGTCTAAGCCGAGCTTCTTAACTGGGTGGGTTTGCTTGTGGGTGTTGGAGGTTTAGTTGATTTTTTTTTCATTGCTTCGGATGCGGAATAATTCGGATCTACGAAGTAGATACTTAAAATCGACAGATCCATTTTTTGCACCCACTTTGGGTACAGTAGAATTCACCCGGATATGAAGTATTCGCTTGTTAGCAGTTCATACTATCTTATATCAAGTAACAATAATAACAAATAAATAAATAAGTAAATAAATATATAAAAAAAACTAAATACTGTTTAATAAATAAATAAATAAACTCAAATCATCATTCTAACCATGACGAATATGCTTGGAAACATCCAACTTTCTCCCAATTGAACCCTTTGGTCGAGGTTCATCAGCATCACCAATTTCAATCTTAATACCTGATCCACCTTCAGCCTCATCCTTCATGGTCAATTTCCTTAATGACGCATCCAAACTTGGTAAACTTTCCTCACTCCTGGCCAATTGATCACGAATGTCAGCACCCATACTTAATCTTTGTCTAATATCTAATTCGCCAAGGTTAGATAATGCCGCCATTTTGGCCAAATTAGATCCAGAATG
>JAKUCC010000109.1:2868-25144 GCA_030563365.1 Hemisphaericaspora xylanilytica | reverse complement strand
ACATTCACCAAACAACGTGATGAATTAGTGGCAAGGAGAACGGAATTGGAAACATCAAGACAATCCATTGAAAGTTTGATTCGGAACTTGGAGCAGCAAAAGGATGATGCAATCAAGAAAAGTTTCAAACAAGTAGCAAAGTCTTTCCATGAAATATTTGAGAAATTAGTTCCTCAAGGAGTTGGTAATTTGATAATGCAAAGAAAAGATGATGGGCAAACGAATTCCGATGTGGATTCTGATTCTGAAACTCCAGATTCAATTGAAAATTATAGGGGGGTTTCCATTTCGGTATCGTTCAATTCAAGACATGACGAACAACAACGTATTGAACAATTATCTGGAGGTCAGAAATCACTCTGTGCAATTGCATTAATTTTTGCCATTCAAAAATGCGATCCAGCACCATTTTATTTATTTGATGAAATTGATGCAAATTTGGATACTCAATATCGTACTGCGGTTGCGTCGTTGATTAAATCCCTTGCCCAGAATGCACAATTTATTTGTACTACCTTCCGACCCGAGATGTTGCAAGTTGCAGATAAATTCTATGGGGTTATGTTTAGTAACAAGGTAAGTTCAGTTTCGGAAATCAATAGAGAAGAGGCGATGTCGTTTGTGGAAGGTCAACAGCATCGATAGAATGGAGGTACAGAAGAGTAGAATTATTATTTATGTTGTATTCCTAGTAGTTATGATGTATAACTCCAGTCAATCTGATTTTTTGTTTGTCTTTGACCTTACATTGTATATGACCTACGCAAAATGTGTAGGGCACGGAAATAGATTGCCGTTATCTTTGATATCAATTTATAATTCGGATGTAAGGTTGGTTCCGTAGACACATTTCAAAATTGGCATAACATTTGCGGATATAACTACACTTACAAATTTAACGTGGTTTCCTTTTTGATTTGGCATTTCAACGGTTCGCACGATTGACATTACAACGCAATGAAAAATTTCTCGAATTGGAAAACTTTATTGGATAAGCCGCAATCACTATTCCGACCCACACAACACGATAGCCAAATTTTCCAAAACTGAAATGCCTGCTCAAAACAGGTTAAACCTTCCATCTTGTTGCCAAATGGCTGCGGAATCTTTTTTGGTGTAGTGAATGATCAATTCCTATTCAATTCATTAGTCTAGATAGTAAGTAGGCTTGGCAGGTTGTGTTCACAAAATACGAATGCATGGTCAGTGAATAAGAAAAAAAAATAATGGTGACTGGAATTGAAAGTCGATTGTTTAAGCGTAAGGGTTAAACTCTCTCTCCTCTCGGTTTATGATTTTGATATGATTGTTTTATTGGATAAACCTTCTTCTTCTTCTTTTCCTTCTTTTCCTTCTCCTTCTTCTGTCTATTAGTATCACTATTGTGAATTATATTCATTACATCAATTAAGTTCAAATGGTATGGTGTTCGTGTGAAAAAAAAAAACATACCCGACCGGGATAAAAATGCGGATGAAGGAAATACGCGATGATGTGTTACCTTTGTTGTGTGAAACCAATTGATCTAGATGGTACCCCATTGATCAGTCATTTGGATCAACCAGCGCATCGTTGAGGATACATTAAGGTCTGAGTGTCTATTTTGTTTGGTTTGTCAAGGGCATGAGTACTTCACTCAACCATGTTTCTCAATCCCGGTTATCGTATTTGATTCCTCGTAATAAACGAATCTATTTTTACTAACATTTTTATAATCTACAGTCGTATTATCAACAAGGACCTCCTCCACCTCAAGGTTATGCTCCACAACAAGGCTACCCTCCACCACAACCTGTCTACTATCAACAACAACCACAACCCGTCTACATTCAACAAGAAAAACTGAGCGGTGGTTGTTGTAGTGCCTTCTGTGGTACCTGTGCTGCTATTCTCTGTTGTTGTTGTGCTGAAGGTTGTTTGGATGCTATGTGTTAAGTTTACCAATAGTCATAAATTCAAAGTAATAGATATTAAAGTGGGGACTATATCGTATATACAAGATACTTTATTTACAGTCGGCTATAAACATTTGGCACTAGGTGTCTATTTTTAGTATTGATTATCAAAAGCATGTATTATTTGTAGATGAGAACAATCCTTCGACTTTTCTCTCGTAGCGATATGTTCCTTCAATCAATACGCGAAACCTTGAGCAGTATACACTTGAGGGATTCGTCCTCGGACATGACCACTCACTTGTCAGATAGCACACTTCATATTACACAAAATGGAACAAGTTTATAAAAACACAGCCTCTCTAAGAAGTACCAGCTTGAATAACAGATCCACAACAAAGTACAGTTATCAAATTACCACACATCTCAGTATCGTGTCTACGGCACATATTCTGCCCCAGACAACATCCAAAACAATTTCCACAACAGTCGCCCCAACATTGAGCACATTCATTGCTACTTTGTTTTTCACTCGGCGGTATTTCCCATTCTTGTTCTGAATGATCCGATGATGGTTGACAAGATAAATTGGGCTCAGGTGTTGGTGGGTACGCTATTTTATCTGAATTCACCATGAGCCAAAGTGTCTACTTGTAAAAAAAATAAAAATGATCATAGAGAAGAAGGCATGCATTGAAGATTACGTATGCAATTGTTAGTCTATATGAGTTTGTATGTTGTGTTTTTGTTTTTTGTTTGTTGCGATGGCTCAACATTACGTCACTACAATATTAAAAATTACATCGGTTATTTGAAAAATATAGTATCTAATATGAACTTGTACACTAAGTTTTATTAAAAGGCGCGATTACTTCCTACCCTTGGCCTTGTTAGAGGTGGAGTTCTTTGGCAATTCCTTAACGAAAGGAATGAATTCAGGTTCACCTGGAATGTACTTTCTCAAGACTTCTGGAATAACTAACCCATCTTCAGTTTGGTAGTTTTCTAAAATACAACATAATGCTCTTTGAGTAGCAGTTAATGTAGAGTTCAAACAATGGACATATTTCTTTTCGGTTTGGTTTTGTTGTTTAATACCACATCTGATTTCTAAGTTTCTGGATTGGTAATCAGTACAGTTAGAACAAGAGACTAATTCCTTATATTCTTGTTGGTATGGGAACCAAGCTTCTAAATCGTACTTCTTAGCAGCGGCATTGTTCAATTCACCAGAAACAATACCAACAACTCTGTATGGTAAACCCAAGCTCTTGTAGAATTCTTCAGATAATCCAATCATTCTATCAAATTCTTGCCAGGACTTTTCTGGTTCAGTCAAAACGAATTGTTCAATCTTTTCAAATGCATGGACTCTGAAAATACCCCAAGCATCCTTACCATGGGAACCAGCTTCTCTACGGAAACAAGAAGAATAACCGGCATATCTGACTGGTAATTGTTCTTGAGGAGATTCAAACCATTCACCAGCATGATAAGCACTGATTGGTTGTTCAGAAGTGGCAATCAAGTATTTTTCATCGTCACCATCCATGACCTTATATAATTCTTCATCAAATTGAGATAATTGGGCAGTCTTGGCCATAACTTCCTTGTTCATCATAACTGGAGCTTGTAATGGAGTGTAATCATTCTTACATAAGAATTGTAAACCGTAATTGATTAAGGCTTGGTTCAAAAAGACACCGTAGTTTCTTAAGAAATAACCACGATGACCAACAATTCTAACACCTCTTTCTGGGTCATAGCCATCTAATCTTAATAAAATTTCGTGATGGGATAATTTGGCTGGGGCACCAGTAGCGGCTGCAATTTGCTTAACTTCGTAGTTTTCTGGAACCCAAGTTCTAACAAGTTCGTTATTTTCTTCATCTTGGGAGTCAACAACGGATTCATGAACGATATTACCAACTTGGTTAACCTTGAATTTGACTTGTTTATCAGCTGCAACTTCCTTTTCCATTAATTCCTTCTTTTCGGCAGTCAACTTGTCCTTTTGAGCTAATAATTCACTAGCATCTTCTTTGGCTTTGAATTTCTTACCGATTTCCTTTTGAATGGCGTTAAGCTTTTTGTTGTGTTCATCTAATTCGAATCTAATCTTGGTCCATTCCTTGTATTCAGCGATGATTTCATCGACTAATTCAACTGAATCACCTCTCTTTTTTTGAGAAGCCTTGATCTTATCTGGTTCACCGCCCTTTTCGACGAGAAATGCGTTGATATCAAGCATCGTTATATATCTATTTCTATCAAAGTATATGCAGTCTATTGACTTGTTTGAAGAGTTGTGTTTGTGGGTGCTGGTTTAACTAAGGCAACAAAATTTTTCTTTTGGAAATGCCATTTGGAATTTTTCACAACTGGGGTGTAGTATGCAGGAACATCATCTAACAAGAATACAACTCCAATTCCAATACACATGTCCCCATTTAGCAATCTAATGGATAGGACCACCTCCATTCTAAAATGACATGCAATCGCTTCTCCTAGGTCGAACAATAGGTAATATTACCCCATTGCAATTCGCCACTACTTTAACCCAAAGTTATTACTCGCAAATATATCAATCGGCAAAACGTTCTGTGTTCCCGCCAAACTGCCATCAAAATGCCCTGGTGAATTCTTTATCATTAGAATCGTCAGAGTATCGATTCTTACTAAGTGGCTGTGCAGACTCTTCTATTAAGCTATGGGACTTGCAACGCGAGGAAATTCAGCGACAAGAGAATGAAGTCGATGCTCGACAGTATGACCATCGCTCCTTATACGATGCCTTCGACTATGACAATCCTATTAGTACATTTGCCAATGTTGCTACAATTCCTCGGAAATCGCAGCATAAATTTGGAATTTCTACTATACAATGGTGGCCTCATGATACCGGAATGTTTGTGAGTCTGTCGTTTGATCATACTGTGAAGATTTGGGATACAAATGAATTAATTCCTGTGTATAGTTTTGACTTAGATCATCGAGTGTACTCCATTGATATTTGTGATAATGATGAAAATGGATTGGTTGCAACAGGTTGCGATCAGCCTTTTATCAGGTTGTTGGATTTACGATCAACATCGAGCCTGCATACTTTACAGGGACACAAAGGTAAAACTTTGGTTGTTAAATGGCATCCAATACATTCATATTTATTGGCTTCTGGCGGACATGACGGAGAAGTCAAAATTTGGGATATTCGCAGAAGTAAGAGCTGTTTGAGTCGTTTGGACATGTTGCGAACTAATATTCGAAATACTTCAAGTGATAATTTAACAAAGTCATCGGTAAAGGCACATCTGGGTCCAGTTAACGGTTTAGTGTGGGATGAATCAGGAACTGTGTTATACACCGCAGGAAACGATGATAAAGTACGCGTATGGGATATGATATCATCCCTTCCTCCCGCAATAAACAAGCTAATTAATTTTGGTCCCTTGACAAGAAATAAATATCCGCAAACAATTCCCATTTTGTTAAACCCGAAGGAGGAAACTGAACTACAATACTTGCTCTTCCCCTCTGAAAGCAGTGATGTGTTTGTATTTCGTACAGTGGATGGGAAAATGGTTTCGAGACTATCAAGAAAGGGAACAAAAAATGTTGGACGAACTTGTTCAATGGTAAATGGGGGTCCATTTAGTGGGACTTATTATTGTGGCACAGTTGATGGGGAGATAATTCGATGGGCTCCGGCATGGAACAAGCCAAACCTTAATGAGGTAATTAGTCAGGCGGGAGAATTAGATTTGGCTGATGTTTTATTGAGACAGCAAACCATGGCTGCGAAAGGACAGGAATTAATGAACCGCGATTTTGGTTTGGTATAAAGAGAGTATAACAAATGCAAGAGTAGATGGCTAATGAGATAGTTGTTTTCGTGATTAAATTCTTCTAGAATTTGCGAGAGTAGTGCTTCACCTGTATGTACTCTTCATTTAACAAACAGGACAATGATAGTCCAACAAAGATTGCGTACCGAGTTCTGATTGTCTTTCTCTCAAAATTCCTGATAACTTTAGTGTCTCGAAATTTGTGAGGATCTTCTTACCTTTCTCATTTGAAAAGAATTCTCGTAGTGACTAGCACCATGCCACGATAAATGGCTGCAGTTGGTGGTTGTTGCTTCTGCAACCCTTCCAGTGATTGTAAGACGCGTTTGATGTCACGTGCCTTCCTAATTAGGAAAGTGACCATCATTTTGACAAACGAAAATTTTCTTTAGTAAATAACTTTTGAGTTTTACAACCGAAAACCAGAAAACCAGCTCCCTTAACAACAAGCAACAGTTTAACTAATTGCCAGTAATTCAGCACATACACGTAGACACACAAAGAATACATTGGAATTTTCATCAGGTAAAGAGGAATAGAACATAGTACCTAAGTAAGAGATGACCAAGTTAAAATTACAGGTGCTCATAATTCCCATAACTCATGCTGGTGACCCAACTAACAAGATAGATCCTTTGAAGTGTAAACGTTTCTTACATTTGGCGGATCCATCAATTGAACTCAATGATGTCAAAAAGCAAGTGGAAGAACGATACAAGAAGTTATATCCAAATGAAGATTCATTAGAAATTGAAGGATTCCAGGATAATAATCTTTGTGATTTAGATCCCGATTATTGTTTATCTGATGTATTTCAATCGGGGGATGTTTTGAGAATTACCGTCAGCAATGAAATGAAAAGTAGAGGAGCGTCTCCATTGAGCACATCGATACATACTACCCCAGTAGCTCACAATGCACCGATTCTTACCACAGGTTCAGACTTTGCAAGCAGTCGTAAACGGACTCAAGAGTACTTTGAAAAGGTAGATACTCACCTTCCGGTGAAACATTCAAAACCAAATAGTCCTGTGTCATCTCCAATACGTAGAGATCAAGTATCGTCACCAGTCGCGCTCTCACCGCCCCCAGTAGTCGAGAATAGAAGGATTCCGAGAAAGAAGAAACTGGTTGGGGTTGTGTATCCATCATCACCATCAAAATCATCGGATGTTGGTAGTAAGAGAATCACCTCGGGTATGTTGACCATGCCTCCACATGCCCAAATGGAAAAGGAAATAATTAGAAGAGGACGTGGAAGACCTCGCAAGGATGGATCGGCCCCAAGGCCGACAGGAAAGCTGCGCACTGCGGATTCTGATTTTTCAATCAGTGAAGAGAGCTCTTCTTCTGAGGAAGAGGAAGATGTGGAAGATGCACTGGAAATGGCCTTAGATTATAGTGAACGGGAAGATTCGTTTATCGTATCTGACGAAAGTGGGTCAAATGAAGAATCCAGTCAAAGTGGATCAGAAGAAGAACCTAATCAAAACGAAAGTATATCTGAAAGATCTCTGAGCCCGGAATCCGTCGAAGAGACCACCCCAGCACCAGTTGAACTACCTCCAAGCCCAAAAAAATCGCAAAATTCTGCGTTGAAGGAGACTACCAGAAGATTGAAGAGAGGCGAAGAAACGGTTTCCAAGAATGATGTTCTCAACATGTTCAAAAGTAAGCTCCCTACCAAAGGTGAAAGACAAAAACCAAAACCTAAACCTCTTCCAACTCAATTTCGTGATGCCAAAGCCAAGGCTACTCTTAGAGCTCTCAGTATAGATATGGTGGACGCGGATGTTGATTTCTCTTTGGGTAGAGGATCAAGAAGGGCTGCTGCTCCAACTTCCTTGGTGGATGTCGATGGCGATAAACGTACCACAAGGCAAGCGGACCAGCAGGATGATTCTAAAACACGTGAACCTGGGAGACCCTCAAAGCGTGCGGTCAACCCACCTTCTCCAAAGAAGAAGTCCACTAGTGATAAAAAATCGATTACAGGGGACCCTGTACCATCACCCGACAAACTAACGACCAAAACAGAAAAGAAACTACCTCTGAGTAAAGAGGCTAGAGAGGATGATAGTATGCCGGTCGAAACTGGTTATCATTTGATAGCCAATCAAGATGATGGTAAGCTTGCAAAATTGAGCAATAGATTAAAAGTATTTGAGCAAACTTTAAAGTCACTCCAAGGTGAAGAAGAAGGAACATTAAAGAAAATGCCAGAAAATTTTGTTTCTGGTGTAGATGAAGAAATGAATGATTATCAAAATTTAATTTTGGATTCTCGTTTGATTTTAGCAAGTCGAGACAACAGAAAGTATAATTACCCAATTGAGTTTATTCCTCATGAATCAATGACTCCACAGTCTAGGCATTCTCCGGTGTTGTCCAATATGTCCTCTCCTGAGAATTCAACGCATGTGAGTGCCAGTGCCGATACTAATAATGGGTCCACTAAACCCCCACAGAATCAAGTTCATTCGAAACCGAGTGGAAATTCAGGGCCTATGCAAGCAGCAGCGGAAAACGAGCAGAGTAAACCAATAAGTAATCATGTTACAGTAGTGGAGAATAATGCCAGGGAAGATGTAGACGAAGTGGGAGAAATAGAAGCGGCATCAGAAAGGGACAGCGAAGTTAGAGAACAGACAAAGAACCAAGAAGAAAAGACCAAACAAGATAGTGAACGTGCAACTCAGCAAAAGGATGACTTTTCGGTATTTCTGACTGCGCCATCTTTATTTATTGACTCTAGTGACGATGAAAGTAATGGAGTCATTTCTAATGATATCGCCCAAGACCTGAACACGAATTCGAAAGAAGAAACTGATGTATCAGAAAAATCAATCACGCGCATTGGAAATGATGCTGAAAAGGAAGCACAAAAGAATTCCAGTTTACTCACTCCACAACCTGAAGAAGCTATTGAGTCAAATGCAGCTGATAAAGAGGTGCTGGCGTCTGAAGGATTTGAATCTGCTGACTCGACAATTGGGGAAAAATCCCAGAATAATCCAATTGATACTAGTGAAGTGATCGAAATTAGTTCAAGTGATGACGAAGAAGATGGCGTAAGTGATGCGCAAGAAACCAGCGTTCCATTACCCCGTACCAATAACAAGACGGTAACTCCACCGGTAGCTGTTGGGGGGAGTGAACGTAACCCAATAGTGAACAAATCAGCAAATAGCTCAAAGCAAAGTTCGCCAGTAGCAAAACTTACTCCGCCAACTCAAGCGGGTTCATCAATCTCGGCCTCGAAGTCACCGCCAAGTGCTCCGGAAAATGTTTCGTCGCTTGTCAATTTAGCTTTAAATGATTCATCGATACCAGATATTTTCAAACTGAGAAGAAGCAATTCATCCCCTCTTAATGTTTTTGGGGGACCTTCACCTCAACAAAAACCGCTTCCAAAGGCTTCATTGCTTGTGGAGAACTCTAGACTTTATTCGCCAACATCGAGCAAGAGTCCAAAGAATAGAGATACGACGGCCAAATCACCAAACAGACCGGAAAAATCACCAATCCTGAACAATAAGGGTAAGGCACAAAGCGCTAGCGTTGTTGAGGGACCGAGCAAGGTTGATCCGGGTTCATTTTTCAGTAAGCCACTCATAAAGGATGTTTCGCCGCCTAAAGCAACATCTCTTGCCAGAAAATTATTCTCGCATTTTGCATCTTCGGTTACTGGATCGAGCAATCCAACGCCATCGACATCTAACAAAGCTGCCTTTGACATTAATTCTGATAAGGCAGTAGCTCAACCACAAAGGGCGCGTGATTTATCCAATGCCCGGAAGATTTCGCTTGTTAGAAAGCGAGGGTCCAACGATTCGTCATCGGGCGAATCGAGTGAAGAAGATGTTTCGTCTTCAGAATCAGAAGTGGAAGAAGGAAATAAGATTAAAAAGCCCAGATTGATTGCATCCGTCCCCTCGACTATTAGAAGATCCCAATCACCAGTTTTCACAAGCGCAACACCTCCGCCCCCGCTGTCCAATACGCTACAACAACAGATAGTTGCGGCTGCTGCTGCATCTGCGCCACCAAAGCCTATCGCCTCGATAAGCTCAGTTACAAGTAGGTTGTTTCCACCCATTCCTACCACACCAGGTAGTGCAGACAATGCTAATGGCAAGGCTAGCGAGGATCCAAGACCATCAAACCCTCCGTCAACATTGAAAACGCCGCTATTGAATTCTTTGACTGATTTGGCTAATCGTGGGTTACCTGAAGTTAGGGATGTTGACGCCGGCTCAAAGTCTGGACCTGTCAAGAAACAGATGCTACAAAGAAAGATGACGAATCGTCTTCCGAAGAAGAAAGCGATAGTGACAGTGATGATGATAGTGATCTGGACGATGAAGAAGATCATGGTAAATTTCTCAGTCTCAAACTGGTCAAGAAGAATGAACCAAAGAAGAAAAAACTGAATTTGTTCAGTAGTTTGGTGAGATGATTTAATTTGATATAATTTTGGCATTTAATTTCAAATACTGTGGTCTAACTTTGTTTGGATGATTCCTATATATGTATTATAATGTATTTTGATAATTTGTTTAATAAATTGTGATTTATAGTTTAATCTGTGAGGTCACTGATTATGTATTCTTTGATTCTAACTATGATTTGAAAGAGGCACTATAGAAGAAAAAAGGTAGCTGTGGCCTTAGCAATACTCCAGCTCGGCTGGTAGGGTATAACTAGATGGTGACTTGTTATAGATATTTCTTCCCAAAATCATCGTCGTCCATATATCGTAAGGCAAATCAGGAGGTAAACTTTCCGATATTACTTTCAAAATTTCGGCAAAGATTTCCTCAATGAACTTATGGGCAACCTCGGGTTGTTCAATTAGCAATGCAGCCGAGTAAATCTCAAAATAGTCTCCCAAAAACTCTTCCTCATAAGCTCGTGCCTCCTGGGGATTAAGATCTCCGTGATTTTTCCCAGTTAAAATTGTTGGTAAATAGTCACTTGCCAATCTGGATTGAATAATTGGATCATCTAAACCTAGATGTAAGTTATATATCCTGGCCAATTTTGCCATTAAAGTATTAGTAGCAAATATTACCCGCAATAACTGATAGGCATTTGAGGATACGGATCTATTCCTGAATATACAATACATTATTCTTGAAGCTTCAAGACTCAAGAAGAAATCACCCAAGCCATCAAGAATGGAAATTTCCTTTCTTACCATTCCATAATTCCTAAAATCTAAATCGTAGTCATTTGATAACATCATCTTGGCGAAGTCATGTTCCGGGGCCAATATCATTCGATAACATTCCTTGTGCATTAATGCTTTAACCAATAATTCTCGATTTCGTATGCGTGGTAATTCTGGTAAATATATTCGTTTGTCGAATACCTCATGGAATGAGATATATCTTGACTCGGGATCACTATGAAATAATAAGTCGTCTCTTATGTTGACGTTATTTATATACTGATTGAATGCATTGATTGTGTATTGATCTCGATCATCATACACAGTGTCTCTAGGAGTGAATAAGGTGGTATTCCTGGAGTTCATGTAAAGCTCGATTACATGATCAAGGAACTTATGAGCTTCCTGTTCCGAATATTCCTGAGCCAAATATCCAAACATCACGTATACCCAGCTTCGTAAGTTTTCACTATGCCCAAGATATATTACCGAGTCATTGTCTAACGTATGATGTGATGTCAATACTTTTTGCATTTCCTGATGAATGGTAGAACTCCTATCACCCAATTCTTTCTTTAAAAATGTACTCAAATCACAAACAACATTCTTGATCAAACCTCCACTCTCATCTCCAAGCATTTGGTTAAATCGACGATACAGTTCGAATTTGATAAAGTTACTTCCAATGGTAAACAAATGGGTTCTGAGTTGTTTATTGGAGTACAAAATTGACTTTAAGTGGGATGGTACTAGAATACGAATGGAATCCGACGAACGCGTGTTTGTAACAAACGTTGGAGGGGCAGAGCCAGTATTTCTCTTATGCCTAGCACGCCTTGAATATTCTCGCTTTGAATCCTGATCTGGACGATATATCATTTTGGTGGTGACTACTCGGGGTAGTCTTCTTGTACAAATCATGAGGGCGATAAGATATAAATAGTAATACAAACGAAGGGCAAACCAATGACTCAATGAGGGAAAGTGTTAATGACTCTATGACTCAATGTAAACCTACCAAAGTTGTTGACATTAATTAACGATCTTGCAATGATTGACCAATAGTGTAAATGTGATGGAAGAGAGTGGGGGAGCGAGGGGGATTGGTTACGTTGTGAAGATTATTTTTTGGTGAACAATTATGAAGTGTGAATGCAACCAGTTGCGATTTAAGCGCACAAAATCAGACTGACTGCAAAATGATAAGGAGAACTGCAAACCCCCACATACACGTGGACAACCTTGCTTGTTTTAGTATATCATACTAAGAGAAGTAGCCCTATGCTGACACCAAGATTGTGATTGGGTATCTTATTATAGTATCAATAGATGAAAGGTTAGCATGGATGAATACACATTTCGAAAACATTTTGTTTATATTTTGTCTAAATATGAGTAATCCATTTGACATGACAAAACAAACAACAATCTCCACTTCCAACTTTCAGCCCAAGCTTCAGTCATATCAGGTCATCCAATTCCATCAAATGCACTCTAATTGGTTATTCCTCACTAAAATCTAGTCAATTGAAAATACTCACCCCATAATGCACGCCATATATTGTCGGTGCGGTTATTAAACCTACTGGACAGTCGGGTATACACGGAGTTTTACACACTTGGAAAGAGTCACTACTTCCATTTACAGCCTTCGAATTTGTATGACTAATAAGATCTGCTCTGGTGTTGCCACTTGAATGACTCACTGTTGAAGGCGGGGAAAACCGGACAGTTTCAACTGCCATTGCCATTTCAAGAAGAAACAGCGATATAATTATTGTACAAGTAAGGCTGTCTTTACGTTGATATTGTATGAGATATTCATAGCTACTTCTTTGATAGTGCCATTTGGTAAAGTCTATGGAAAGTTCCCATCTAACCTAGGGAGATGATTACATTGCACTCAAAACAATGGCACATCTAGTTTAATTGCCAACCCCAAATTTACGACCCTAAATTCATTTTATTATATTCACAAATCAACATGTTCACCTTTATTAGCAGTGCCTACTTTGAGAACCCGAAAGACCTCCCATTTTGTGTCATAGCAAAGATCAATCAAAACGTGATTTTCATGTGAAAATCACGTGAATATACCAAACGCGGCAAATTTTCAAAATCAGTAAACAACAAGAACGCCCGCGTAGCGTAATGGTTAACGCGTTTGACTTCTAATCAAAAGATTGCGGGTTCGACTCCCGCCGTGGGTTCTTGTTTCGTTTGCGGTTTTAGCTCAGTTGGGAGAGCGTCAGACTGAAGAGATTCAGTCATTTACAGTATAATCTGAAGGTCCTGTGTTCGATCCACAGAAATCGCATTCTTTTTTGAATCTTTTTACATCCAGAGAGTATCGATTACGGAGGTTTTTGAAGGAGGAGTAGTTTGTGTTCCCGGTTGGTATCTCTTTTTGATGGTTTGGGTGAAGGAATCCCTAAGAGGGAAATTTCGAAATTCTTTTGCACCCAGTTTTTTACTGATATTATCACTTGCCAAAGATCCGGTCAAACCCATCAAGAAGAGGGAATGGTCTACTGTCGATTTCAAATGATATGGGTTACAAAGGTTTACATGGTTTCATTATTGAATGAATTTGATTTCAACAATAGAAATGCAGTTAGTAGAGGCTCAATAATGGCAACAGGTTTTGCACGCACAAACTGCCATCAGTGTGATTTGATGAGAAATGTGACACTGGTGCTCACCAAACACTCGATACAATAGATAAATATATTACTTTCCATTTGGCTCTCTGCATCCGTAATTAGAATAATTCCATTGATATGTAAAATATAGTACAACTAACAAACCCAATTAATGCAACAAAACAATAATAAACACATCGCTATCATCATTACAAATCATTATCGTCATGGACAATCTCTTCTAAACTTTATCGGGAAAATTTTCCTTCATGAAAACACATAAATCATTGAATTCATCGCTTAAGAACTTATTCAACATTAATTCACCAATGATGACTTTAAAATCACAAAGATACAAAAAACCAACTTCCAATCGAAACAAATCCTTCAAGCTTACTCCCACAACTGTGGCAAAAACTTTTTGCTTTTGATACATATCCTCAATATTTTTCGATGAACATCTAATGGAAGCAACAATGGTTCTATATACGTTATGCATGGTCAACGGGATCAAATCTAATAATATTGACATCTTGAATATAAGAAATGCTGAATGGATATATGAACTTACTGAAATTGACGGGGAATATTGTTTGATTCTTAGTAAGAATTTTTCGATTGACAATTCTGGGACCTTAATTAAATTGAATATTCTAAGCAAGTGCTGATTTTGGTTGCGTTTTGTCCTTTGAGATCGGATTACCTCTACTTTCAAGTTATTAAGATTTATATCAGTGATGGGATTTTTTATCATTTCTAAATCCAATTCAGGCAATAATGTTTCAATGGGTATGAATGGAGGTTCATCGCCAGTTGTGTCAATTGAGGTATCAGCATCACTATATTTGATATCGTCGATGTTGTCTTCATATACAGATTCATAATCTTGTGGCAAATCAGGAATCTGAACTTCTAATTCATCCTTTGACATTGAATCAGCATAACTATCATCTCTCAACAAATATGCCGCTACCGATTCAGGAAGATTACTCAATGATCCATCATCTTCAAATGATTGATTATTCAAGCGTGCAAACTTCAAAGGTGGCGAAAGGGATGCGCTATCTCGATCCAATTCTGATGTACTTATTTTGGGTTTTGTATTGTTAAATTGTATCAATTCATCATCATCAAATCCCAATTTCTTCAATTGATCAAATCTAAATCGATGATACAATTCAGGTGATTCCTGTAATGTGATAATATAGCGCAAAGTCTTGGATAGAATAAATATTGCTTGATAGATGTTCAACTTGTTGATGTTTGTGGAGGCGTCAGCAAAGCCATTGAGTAACCCATCTAAATCAATTTCGTCAAGACTCTGCGGTCCATCAACAAATGTTTCTTGGATTGGCTTGAATTGTATTTCCGACATTCGGGAGCAATGTGATGAAAGTATACTAGTGAGCACTCCCTAGCTAAAAAGAAATGTCATACAAGTTGTTGATGGTTGACTGTAGATGGAAATCAGCAAGATCAGGTCGTGCCGAATTCTTCTCTGTGTTTTTTTTTGTTGTTGGTGTTTTGTGTAATTGCAAATAACAACCAACAAACACCAGGCACTTTGGTACAGGGAGCTACCATGCTGGTTACAAGGAACCAACACACTCACAATTGTTTGATTTTCCTATACGAATTTCAATTGAACAGGGATAGTCGTCGTTTGAGATCAATAGGTTTGGTTGCATATCTTGATGTAAGACGTTTGAAGGTTCAACAGATATGTAGACAATATTACTCCAAAAACCCTTGATTTAAACCTAAAAGTAAATTGTTTGCTACTGTAACTGACAAGGAAACATGTTACTTCACTTTTGCTTGGCAGGATAGAAATCAATTTCTCAGTCTGGGTCCTGTTGACTTTGCTAGCAATTGTGGAGTTGCTTTTCCAATTGGAAGAAGTTGCTCATATTAATCCAGTATAACACATCGTCCGCAAGTATATCTGTTTTCCACTGCCCTGTCATGTACAAAAAATATCAATTTATCAGTTGTAGTGTATACTAATTAAAGGTACTATTGTAGCGCTCTGACGCTACTAGTGAAAAGTATGTAAATCCCGCTTAGTTGTCTCTTCTAATAATGCCAGATTAATTTCCTCATCGGAAGAAGGCGATTGCAAGCGAACAACTTTGTCGGCTGCTGAACATCTTACTGTTGAATATCCTTTGACCATCGGAAGAGTCGGGCTGTCAGAAATCTTCCATGTGAATGAATTATAGATTGACAGGGAGATTTAGAATATGTAATCAATTAAAGAAAAAAGTTCCGATAAGCATTTCCGATCGGAGATTAGCAACTGAAGCAAATGAACTATTGCAAATTCTAATTGCCAAACATTTGAAACAAATCTGACTACTCAAGTCTACTCACAATGCAGCAGATATCTCTCAGACACTTTTTTGCCGACTATTCCTTTGACTTTATGTTGACTAAATGCTTGATGAATACCAACGTCATTGACCAGGGTTTTGCATGGTAATGTTGCTCTCACTGAACAGATACGAGATTGGAGATAGAATTCAAAGATAACCCGATCTTCAGTAAAAAAATGGAAACGAGAGAAAATGCTAACTTGGAGTTACAAATAGACGTATTTCCTCATGCTCCTTCCTGTTGAATTCTAAACAGCTATTGCAACATGTATTCACCAACAGATCCGTTTCGGATTGAGCGATAGACTTCATTATAAAGAAATGGTCTTGCATAGAGGCAAATATGTTCACTAACTCCTCAAATGAAGGTTCAACCTTAAAAAAGGGATATGAGCACCTCGAATTTGGAAGTATAAATATAATACCAAACCTTGTGAGATGTTGTTGTGGGGTTAGAACTCTACGAGATGGGTCGCTGTCAGTTCAGAATTGAAACAATGGCTTTGATGAAAAAAAGAGAGCCACTTCCATTACACAATGGAAACCCCTAAACAATGGACAACAATGGTTGCTAAAAATAATACAACAATCCCATAGGAAGAAGCCACTACAGATTGGGTTTGTACAAACACCTATTTTAGGTTCAAGAAATCTAAGGATACGAAATGCATGCATTTGAGGAGAAGGAGATTATCCTTATAACTCATCCACCATCCCCTATGAATAGGAACAATCACAACCCATCACCTGTTGTTTTACTATTTTCAATGATGATGGGTTATTTCGTCATTGGAGTAAACAAGATAATAATAACGATCTAATACTTGTTTGTGTGTGCGTGTGTGTGATCACTAGTGCATCTTCCAACAGGTTATGACATAACTAAGTAAACGTCATCACCACTCATTTTTTTTTCTCTCAGTTCTTGTCCTGTTAATAAATACCGGAGTGTTCATGTCTATTGTCAATGTTTAATAGTATCACATGACCTTTTCATAGACAACTCCTGAATATCCGAAGGTATACACGGGGGTTACTTATAGGGAGAGAGTTACATTGTTAAATAATATGAGTGATGTGAATGAATGAATGAATGATAATCTTATTAAGAATATAATAAGGCAATGACAAAATTAAAAATAAAAATTAAAAATAAAAATTAAAAATAAAAATAAAAAAAATTAAAAAAGATTTGGTTCAACTGAAATTACTTTAATACATTGTTAACTTTGCTGCCAAATTAACTATTAATCAACAACCACAACAACAACAACTATTTATAAACACACACACACACACAAAGAGAGAGAGAGAGTAGATAGACAGAACCCATAGCCATAGCCATACCCATCAGCCACCACCACCCACACGTTTACTCTAGTTTCTGTTTGTTACTCATTTTGCTTGATTATTGAGTACTTTTTTTCCATTTGCAAATATATTTATCATTTATACATACCCACCCACACATCCATTTTTCCCATCTCATCCCCCCCCTTCCCATCACTAACAAGTATATTACACATACCAACTACAACTAGCAACTACTATCAACTACTACCTATCAACTACCAACTAACCCTACAGCTACGCTTATAGAAATACAAGATGAAATCCAACAATCCCATATTTACCGCCATATTATCACTACTAATATTCTCAACTACCCTTGTACATGCAAAACGGTTATTATCAGCAACGTCATTAGTGCAATGTATGGATAATTCCCAAATATCCCCAACTTACTTTAATGTCACATTCGACCCAGATGACAGATCGTTAAGATATAACTTAGATTTAACATCTTCATTAAACACTTATGTAACTGCTCATGTTCAGGTTTATGCTTATGGATTTATGATTATTGAAAGAGACATTGACATGTGTGACTTGGGATGGAAACAATTTTGCCCAGTTTTCCCAGGTCCACTTCAGGTTGAATCTATCGAATATATTAGCAAAGACTACGCCGATCAGATTCCAGGAATTGCTTACCAAGTCCCAGATATCGATGCCGTGGTTAAAGTGATTGTAAAGGACAAAGACAGCGGTGAAACTTTATCATGTATTCAATCCTCCTTCACAAATGGGAAAACTATTAGTCAAACAGGAGTCAAATGGGCAACCGCAGTCATTGCCGGCTTGGGATTATTAATCGCAGCAATTTTATCAACTTTTGGAAATTCAAATGCAGCATCTCATATCGCAGCCAATTCCATATCCCTTTTCCTTTATTTCCAAAGCGTTGTCGTTGTTTCCATGCAAGCAGTTGAACGAGTTCCTCCAATTGCAAGTTCTTGGTCTGAGAATTTAGCTTGGTCAATGGGTTTGATTAGAGTTGAGTTCATGCAAGATATATTTAGATGGTATATTCAAGCCACAGGTGGCAAGCCCACCACTTACTTGAAAGGAGTCGTGCAACAAATTTTGGTTCAAAAGAGAAGTATTGAAAATGGGGCACGTCTTATGAAAAGAACTCTTGACTATGCCCTTAATTCAAATAAAAGTTTAATTGTTCTTAGAGGTATTAAGAGAATCGGATATAATTCGCAAATTGAACCCACTTCAATAGTCGTCACTGGTTATACGTTTTTCATTCTTGTTGGTTATTTATTAGTGGTTGTTTTATTTCTTGTTAGATCGGCCATTGTTTTATTGGCACGCTTCAACAAGATTGACCGCAAATTCAGTGCTTTCAATTCTGGGTTTTCCCATTTGCTTAAAGGATCGGTATTAAGATATATTTGTATTGGGCTTACCCAATTGACGATTTTCTCGTTATGGGAGTTTGTCCAGCAAGATTCTCCAGCCGTCATTGTCCTTGCTGTTCTTTTCATAATATTACTTGCTACTGTTTTGTCATGGTCTTATTACAACGTTTTGAAATACGCACATGAATCCAAAGCCAAATTCAATAACCCAGCAGCCTTGTTATACGGTGATACAAAGATCTTGAACAAGTTTGGTTATTGTTATACCATGTTTAGAGCAGAAAAGTACTTTTTCGGATTGGTACAAATTGCCCATATCCTACTTAAATCGATATTTATTTCATTTACCCAATCAGCTGGACGAGTTTCGGTTTTCCCAGTTTTCATTTTTGATTTAGCATATACCATTGTTCTTATCCATCAGGGACCATATTTGAACAAACCCACAAACATCACCAATTATATGATTTCAATAGTATCCACGATCAATTCATTTTTGTTCTTGTTTTTTTCTGATATCTTTGGACAGCCAGCTTCAGTCGGTTCCATCATGGGGTGGATATTCTTTATTTTGAACGCGGGATTTTCATTAGTATTGTTGCTTTTAATTATCGTTTTCATCGTCTTGGCAGTTATATCAAAGAATCCTGACGCAAGATTTGCACCTGTGCGTGATGATAGATTCTCATTCCAGCGTAAGTCATCGATGAAGGGAACGGAGAAGCGTGACCCAAGCGGAAGTAGTTCATCACAGGAAGGACGTGGAAATAGTGATGTAGAAGAAAATGAATTATCAGCATTGGGAATTGCTGCACAAGACCACGCTCTTAATTGGGAAAGAGAAATGTACAAGTTAAACAATGTGTACACTGGAGAAGCTGTTCCTGTTCCAGAAGATGAAAATGTCGCGTTTGAGGAAGAGGAAACCAATAAAGGATTAGGTACCCGTCTTAAAGATAAGCTTGTTAGAAGACTTTCAAAGAGGAAGTCCACGCGTAATAATGGAACAAGGATGAGTGACACATTGAGCGAAGATGAAGATAATGAAGGAGATCCACATGAGCTGGCATACTTTGAAAGAAAGAGAACCGCCGGCTCTGATGAATCTGAACATAAACCAATCCAGATCCTTTAAAATTCGACCACCACGTTAAGTTTTGTTATTTAGTTTTCGATATTTTGTACATTAGAATTAGTTTTATAAATTTAAAGTATTACGTTATACAGTTGAATATTATATTTATTCCTACTTTTCAAACAAGTTTATCCCAAAACTTTTCAATTTCGGTTAGATATTTTGTCCTCATTTTATCATCAAGATATGAAAACCAAAAGCTTAACTTTTGTTCAAATGGAAGATCTTTAACAAACAGTTCAAACTCATGAGGATTAATGTCAGGAGTGTTTTCAGGATTTTCCCGTTCATTCGCATGATTATAAGCTTTCACCACCTTATTAAAGTCTACCGGTGACATCATTTTATTCAATAAATCCGCCAGTTTTGCAATTGCTTGCGAAACCAAATGAAGATCGGCCTCAGTATACACATATTCCTCATTCACGTCAATTTTCGTTGCCCAGGTGTCTTGATACATATCTGTTGTTTCCAAGCTGGAAAATCGAAGGTTTAATGGTGTCAGAGTAGTCAAATAGGGAATTGTTTGTACAATGAATGGGTTAAAAAGGTTGTATATTTTATTTTCAAACGATTGTCGAGTGGAATCTTCAGCAATTAATGGGAATAATGGTCTTGATAACGTCGGTTCACATTTAAATTCAAGCAGATGGGCCAAAAAGTCCGACGATGTGAATTTTTGAAAGATTTGTTGTTTCATATTTGCAGGAACAAAGCATTCAAATAACCCACCCACAAATGTTTTTGGCATATAGAATGACACTCTCCGTTTGGCATATTTCTTTCTTCGTGCCATTTTATAACACACTAAATTCCGTGATTCCCATTCCAATGCACTCTGGGGATCCCGGGAGAATAAATCCTCCTTGTGAAAGTATTTATTCTTACCTGTATACTCAATAAAATTACCATTGGTCTTTCGTTCTAACGCCAGATCAAATTTCTTCCGGAATAAATTATTCACCTTTCTCCATTTTTGTTTCATGAATGCACTAACATCCAGATATGATTCAAGATCATCATCTGGTTCCGGTCTTGGTTCTCCCACTCTATCATACATGGGTAAAGTCATCATTTCTCCTAATTTCGGCTTTAACATACAAAACGGTTTGCTCCAATCAACATTACTCAGTGAGTCAATTCTGATTGTCTTTTGATAATCAACGCGTCCATGATCGCAATGGGAAAGCGTGAGGAAATGTAGTGATACCGGTTCGATTATTCCTGATATTTTGTATTGGCGAGTAACTTTGAATCCGGTGAATGGGACTGTAGAAAGATGAGGATGATGAGGATGACATATTCTGTGTTTGGTTAGATGCCATGTTGATGTCACCGATTGGAAATGGAAGAGAAGGAGATGGAGGAATAATAATAATGGTTGGCATTTTGATATTATTCGTTTCATAAGTATTGGGAACCATTTTAATCGAACAAGTGGCTTTCTGTCTCTTTTGCAAAGTACTTATATGTAAAGGGTTCTAAAATGGGTGCAATTTATACTTTTGTTGACGGCATTTGTACAAATTGCAAAAAATTGGCCACTAAGTAAAAATAGAAAAAAAAAACGTTTGCAACTGTCTAGGGACTTACGAGGGTAATCAATCATGTGACCAAATTATCGGAATTGATCTCTTAGCTTTTTTAATTTTTAATTTTTTTTTGGTTAAGATGAGATGCCCTGTTACACCATAAAAAGTATCGCTGTGATTTTGATTTTAACATTGAAAAGTACCATCAAATTACAGACAAACATTCCTATGGACGGCCAACAACAGACGAACAAGGCCCATAGAGGTGGTACTAAGAAAACCACCGCCAAGAAGAAACTTCATCAAAATGGTCAAAATAAAAAGGCATTCGCAGTCGCAGCTCCAAGAAAGTTGGAACGTATGGCTAGAAGATCTCATGATGTGAATGAAAAGAAATTACACGTTCCTATGGTCGATCGTACACCCGATGACGATCCACCTCCAGTTATAGTTGCCGTTGTCGGTCCTCCAGGGACTGGGAAAAGTACATTGATAAAATCACTTATTCGTAGGTTAACCAAAACCACTTTGACTGAGATCAAAGGTCCTATTACCGTTGTTAGTGGGAAAAGAAGAAGATTGACATTTATTGAAGTGAATAATGACTTGAATTCAATGGTTGACGTTGCCAAGATTGCTGATTTAGTGTTGTTGTTAATTGATGGGAATTATGGTTTAGAAATGGAAACCATGGAATTTTTAAACATTGCTCAACATCACGGTATGCCAAGAGTGCTTGGTGTTGCCACTCATTTGGATTTATTCAAATCTCAATCTACGTTACGTACGTCGAAAAAGAGATTAAAGCATAGATTCTGGACAGAAGTGTATCAAGGGGCAAAATTATTCTATCTTTCCGGGGTTATAAATGGTCGTTATCCAGATCGTGAAATCCTTAATTTAAGTAGATTCATATCGGTCATGAAATTCAGACCTCTTAAATGGAGAAATGAGCATCCATACCTTTT
>JAKUCC010000108.1:0-25242 GCA_030563365.1 Hemisphaericaspora xylanilytica | reverse complement strand
TCAGTGATGATACTGTTTTGTAAATAGTTTTCTAGTTTGTTGATGATTGTTGGTATATACGTGTACAGATATATATATATACTCATGCAAATGAAACACTCTTTTTCTTCTTCTTTGGTGGTTCACCTGCTTCATCTATTTCATCGGCTCTACGTGCTTTAGCATTCTTTCTACGAGCAGAACGAGCAAGCGATGCTTTATTCTTCAATTCAGACTTCTTCCCTTCCAATCTATCCTTCTTATCTTGTTCCTTACGTTCAATTTCCTGTCTCTTTAATTCTCGTATTTCTTCCAATCGGCTTGATTTTTCCAATTTACTTTCATTAACTTGATCATATTTGTCATTAATCGATTTAACCAATCTAGTCATCGTCAAGGAATCATTATCATCAACAAACTTCTTCCCCTTCTTTCCCCGTTTGGCTTTAACTCCAGGAATAACGGCCTTGTTTAACGTGGGGATATCCAACTGATCCTCTCTATATTCTTTACCACTCTTGGCTCCATATAACCTTATCTTTGCCTGTTGTTTCTTAATTGCTAGTTTGGATAGTTTTTTGGTGGTTGATTTGGGAGTTAGTTTAGGTTGGGTTTCTAATTGATTTCTGGCTGCTGAATCAGAAAATACTTCTGACTCGATCGAACGAGTTTTATTTTGGGATTTACTCCTCTTTGCGGTTTTGGATTGTCTATGAGCCATGGTTATGGTGGTGTATTTATCAGTTATCTATTGTCTATAAAGTAATGAATTATTGAAGTTAAAAGATGAGATGAGTTTGGCACTAAAACTGAAAAATTATTTTTTATTTTCCATGTTAAAAAAAATATATTAAAGATTAAAAACAAAAATTGAAAAAAAGAAAGTTCCGATACCGGGAGTCGAACCCGGGTCTGCTCGGTGAAAGCGAACCGTGCTAGCCGTTACACTATATCGGATAACTTGTTGAATGAAATTAGCGGAAATTATATGGGTCTTATCCAAATCACATGACTGTCACACTTATCGCACGTGATTTGTGATTTATTGCTAGTATATGGGCGCTTGGGTCGTCTATTACTTCATTTATAAACGTTGAGCAAATTCAAATACTTAATAGAAAACTAGTTCATGTATTATGTCATAGCTCCTACCTTGTTACACCTGAAATAATCTGAATTATTTGCTAATATCATCCAACATTTATCAAATGTCAAGTTGGGGTAATGTACAATCATGTAAATGCCTTGGTATACGAGCGATATCTGTAGCTGAACCTATTGTTCTGCATGACACTATCAGGTTGGATACAGTTCAAGATGCTTACAAATTAATTGAATTGGTGCTCTATGGAACGGCTTAAGTATGAGAAAATTTTTGCACCCATTCTTTCTTCTATAGAGATATCATACTCCGTAGCCAGTACACTTCAGGGATAATAAAGATTCGATATATTGACTACTAACTAACGGAAGTATATAATAATTCTAGAGGGAGACTCCAAGCAGAGCGTTTAGACTAATTTATAATTCCAATTTCTTGAGCTTATTACCCAAGTATTCAGGACCTTCATAAACACGATTTTCATCAGGTTTATTCAAATCATCAAGATTACCAACTGGACGTTCACCACGACCAGAAACTCTAACAATCAATCTTGGGTCTTGGGGGTCGAAATCAAGAATAGCAGAATGGGAAACAACTCGATTATCAAAAACGGCAACACTGTTTGGTTTCCAATTGACTCTAATTTGAAGATCACTGGACTTTTGAATATGATCAAATAAGAAATTCAATAAATAATCGGATTCTTCCTTCTTATAACCGACAATACTTCTCGTGAACCCTCTATTGACATACAACACCTTTTGACCAGTTGGTGTAACTCTAACCACTGGGTGAATGTTTTCGACTGGGTCTCTCTTGACAACTCCTTTGTTGATCAAGGCGAAATTGGCTTGTTCCACCGCACTATGGACAGCAGATAATTTTTCCAATTGTTGTTTAAATAAGGGTGATAAACGATTATAAGCTTCAACATTATTGGCGAAAACAGTATCACCACCACCTGAGGCAGGAATGCTAACAGCAGCAAGGAATGAAACTGAGGTTGGGTTTAATTCGTATGAAACATCAGAATGAAACCTGACCAAGTTGGTGTTATTCTCAAATGGATCATCGTGAGTGTCACCACTTAAGATAACATGAATATCAGGTTGAGTTTTGGGTGCACCGGAAGTTGGATGGATATGGGTAGGACCAAAATGTTTGGCATAGTTGGAAATATACTCTGGTCCTTTACCAACGAAATCTTGATCTCTAAAGACAACAACTCCTCTTTGAGAAGCTAAAAGAGCTAATTCATCCTTGGCTGCATCTGATAATTCTGATAATTGAACACCAATGATTTCAGTACCTAACTTTGGTGAAATGTTGTTGATTTGAATGTCACGATCTTTTGGTAATAAATTAGCAAGTTTAGCATCAGCACGTAATGCTGGATCGTGGTGTTCTTCAAATTGGTAAGGTTCATAATGTTCATTCTTGTTCCAAGAAGGTAAGTAATCAGCGGTGGCTGGGTCAAGTTTCTTAGCAGCATCTGGGTGGACAGTAGTAAACCCCTTGTCATCGGTGGTATACTTGCTGCCGGTGACGAGAGCTCTTGGGTATGAGGAGTTACGAACTGGGGACATTTTTAGGTTGTTTTTTGTTGGAGTGGTTGTTAAACTTGTTGTTTTTGTTGGAGGAGAAAGATACAACAGAAGAGAAATCAAGAGAATTGTGTGCCAATTTATACTTGAACTGGAACTTGGGGAAATATGCAATCTATCCAATTGTCTGCCACTGTTCGGATACCAATTGCCCCTAGTCAGGATTATCAAATGACATAATCAAACAATGTAAGTATGATAAATCGGTTGCAATTTTTATTGTGGCTGCGAAAAATCCTCATTCACACTTTAAAGTTAAAAAATGTGGCTGCATATAATAACTACAAGGGGTGGCCATTGACGAAATTTCTAACCAAAATTTATCAAACTATGGCAAGCTTTCAAATTGTAATCAAAGCTTGATATTCAACTAAAAATCGGATTCTGATTAGTAATCAGAGAAAAAGTGTGGCAATATGAAGGATAAATAACGGAAGTCTATGATGAATCCGAACAGTATTCTTCTGACCTAAGTGAGATGTTGTTAATCTTCATCCATGTTAATCTTCATCCATGTGGATGCTATTGTCACCAACTTCAGCCACCCGGGACTGTGATATGGTTTATATTTACGCAATTGGCACCTTAACATTCGCATTTTTACTGTGAGTGCGGATAATATTGAATGATTGATGACACCACGGATTGGCATCCTACCATAATTGGCTTCATACTTCTCGTGTGGCAGAGATCCACGCAAGCAACGTATACAACTCAAAAGGTGGCTTAATTTGTTGCTTGTTTTTCACTTTGTATTTGGACCAGTCAAGCAAATTAGTTGACGATCCCATACTGATCTTATATCATGCCTATACAATTTGGTTACACTTGCTCTAATCATGTCGCAATTGCATTACTCGCTATAGATAGAAATTTGATCCTCAAAGTGATTCAAACTAGTGTAATTCCTGTATACCATGAAAGGTTTCCACACCCGTGAGATCATAATTCAGAAATGAACTTGCTAATAGCAACCACCAAATCCTCAATTACATTAAACTCCTTTTCAGACCCTTCCCCTAAATCATGATCACCTCCTTCGATAATCTTACTATGAATACTCCAATATTGAGGATCAGCCGCTTGTTTCCATGACGCCATCAATTCCTCCTTGTTTATTGATTTAGGTACAAACCTATCACTTCCTGAACACAAAACAAGTAATGGAGTCTTGACCTTTCCAAAAGTCTGTTTATAATCTTCTTGAGTCAAATAAGACGAGAAATAATCATCATCTCCTCGTTTACTAGTTAGAGAATAAAACCGATATGCGGTCACAGGGGTATTAAAAACAATTTTCCTATACTTCTCAGGTAACACTTCCTTCTCTCGACCTTGTGAGATATATTCGTCATATACTCCCTGAACCAACTCATCAAACGCCTTTTCATCTTTCCCAGCCCGGAAATTCTCTTGGTCAGATACTGGTGCTTGTAATATAACCCCATTCAATTCCGCACTCGCAGGGAAATTAGATCTATCCATTGCCTTTGTAATATAATGCATTGCGTCCTGACACCCAGTGGAATGACCCATTAGGACAATCTTCTGTCTATTCCCTCCTCTTTCGGATCGGAAATATTCAATTGCCCGTTGAAGTTGTCTTATATCACGATCAAGTGATGATGTGCCCCACCCAGAATATGACGATGAAAGTAAGACTTGTACGAGAGACCAGTCTTGTCCATCAGAGGATTGGAATGTTGTAATGGCAGCGTGGGCCAATTGCAGGAGGTAGGGAACATTGAGGAGGCCATTGGTGAGACCCCCCACGAAAAGAATAATATTGGGGGATGATTTGTGGTTGGGGGAAGTGAATTCGAATGCGGTTAAGTTGTATCCGTATGTGTGGACGATTCCTGTCTGAGGAGGGATATTTGCAAGTGACATGATTCTCTATCGGGTGCTTTATCAAGTGTTCTCTATCAATGTATATTTTGGTGATATCTATGGATAAGAAGAACGGCGGGTCTAGATCTCGCTCCCCCATTTTTTAGTGTAACAAAAGCAAATGTCTGTTTTTGATTTTTCCGCTAACAATCAGACGATACCAATCTTAATAAGCAAACGGAATACTTATAACATACACGTATAACACTAACAAACTAACAGAGTATGAGCTCATCACTATCACATGATGCGTTCCTTCGATGGGATGCAGCACAAGTGTCAACATTCATTAATTCTACATTACCAGGAGATCAACACCAAATTGGAAACTTGTTTCTTGATCACAATATCGACGGGTCTTTACTTCCATTCATAACAACCGACCACTTAAAGGAAATTGGAATACCTTCGTTGCATACTCGGTTGGTTATCAAACGAGCCATCAGCGACTTAATTGTCGAGAATTATACTAAACACCCTCCGAAATCAAATCATGACCCGCTCCATAAACCAGCCAACTTAAACATCAATAGCAACTATGTTTCCCAAGAGTCATTGAACTTGTCAACAGTATTGCTTAAGGATATGATCAAGAAATTGAGTGTGGAAATACAGAAACATTCGCAACCACCAGTACCACCATCACCCTCGCCTCAGGAGTTAAAACGATTGAATGATAACTTTTCCAAATTAAAAGCCGATTTGATCCCCGTACTTAAGATTCTCAAGGAGACAAAACCATTACCTACACCAACATTAGATCCTGGATCTACTTCATTCTTGGATTCGCCGCTATATAGTTCATCAATTGATGAAGGTGAAAAGAAGGAATTGAGTAGGTCAAATAGTACATCGGCAGCCCCAACGTCTGCATCAGTGGCACCGTTAACAGCCCCGGGATATTCGAGAGAGGCGAAATCTCCTACTAGTCCTGCATATTCAAATCGATTTTCGCAAGGGACATTGTTGTCCATGGGTACTGGAAAGATTATCTCGCAAACGGTTCCTAAATATATCGAACCTAAACTTTCTAATAATTTCCAATTACAAAGTGTGAGTGAGAGTACTGCTACACACAATAGACCGCGATTGGTAGGATCGTTTTCGAGTTCCAGTGGTGGAGGAGGCGGGGGAGGATTGCATGTTGAGAGTCAACATGCAAAGAAATCTCCAAATATTAGTGCCACTTCTCGATATTCAGAAAAACCAGCAGTAGCGACAACCACAACTTCCACCACCGCCGCAACTTCAACAACAACCGCCGGTGCTGGCGGCACCGCTGGTTCACAATCACACCTGAGCGGATCCAATGAACCACTTAAACAATTACGAGCATCAACTGATGATTCGTGTTTAAAGATATTACAACAAGCGATGAAACGTCATCATATCCCGCGCGAAGATTGGTCGAAATATGTATTGGTTATATGTTATGGTGATAAAGAACGGATTTTGAAATTGGCGGAGAAGCCGGTGGTCATATTTAAAGAATTACAAGAGTTGGGTAAACATCCTGCTATTATGCTTAGACAATTGGCCGATACTACGATTGGTAATCTTAGTGATGATGGGACACTTTATGAAGATTCAAGAATTGGCAGTGATATCCCTGGTGGACTTTTGTAGGTAGGCTCATATATTAGGACAAAACAAAATATTAGGTATAGAACCCTAAATTCGTGGTCATCGCACGTGATCTGAACTAAGATTGATTGTAATTTAATCACGTGATGTAAATCTAAGTTATATGCACACTTAGACTCTTTCCACTTTTTGTATTCCTCACTAACAAAATTTCTTTTTTTCTGGTGACAATTAGTACTAGTAAATGTTTTTGCTGGTTAGCTTGATCTAACCTGTGAAAATGTCCTTTTACAGTAACTACCCATCAAACACTCGCAGCAACAGACAGTCAGACAGTCAGTCCAAACAGTCAGTCAGACAGACAGACAGACAGACAGAGAAAAAAAAAATTTCACCTTCCCACTGTTTTAAATCCAACAAGATTTACTCTCTTCTTTTAATATATACCTAAAGGCTTTATAGCATATAACATAATAATAGTCCAAGATGCCTCCAAAGTTTGATCCTAGTGAAGTTAAATTCCTTTACTTAAGAGCCGTTGGTGGTGAAGTTGGTGCTTCTTCCGCTTTAGCTCCAAAGATTGGTCCTTTAGGTTTATCCCCAAAGAAGGTTGGTGAAGATATCGCCAAGGCCACCAAGGACTTTAAGGGTATCAAGGTCACTGTTCAATTGAGAATCCAAAACAGACAAGCTACTTGTTCTGTTGTCCCATCTGCTTCTTCCTTAGTCATCACTGCCTTGAAGGAACCAGTCAGAGACAGAAAGAAGGAAAAGAATGTCAAGCATTCCGGTAACATTCCATTTGAAGAAATTGTTGAAATCGCTAGACAAATGAGAGAAAAGTCCTTTGGTAAGACTTTAGCTTCTGTTGCTAAGGAAATCTTGGGTACTGCTCAATCTGTTGGTTGTCGTGTTAATGGTCAAAACCCACACGATATCATTGAAGCTATTAACGCTGGTGAAATTGATGTTCCAGAAAACTAGTTTTGGTAAATTTTATATGTACAAAAAAGTGTTTTAATAGGGTTTAATTGATATTTAACGTTTTCAAAGATAGAAATGACATTGATTGGAATGAAGGGAAACGAGAATGATGAGATGAAATCAAGAAAATGTTGGCAAAAGACTAGGAACTGAAAGGAATCAAGAGGTGGACCTACACCATCCCAAGGGTGAACAAAAGACATCTACTGATCCTAGTTCTTTTTTTGACATTTATTGTGATTGTGTGTTTTGTGGGAGGCGATTATGACTTGAAGAGTTGATGATTTGATACTAATATGGAAAACCTTTTACTTCTAAACCAAACCTGTTTGCCAACACTCTGGTGCCTAATCATTCTTTTTTATGAATGGTCTCTATATTAGGTTCCTATTTTGGCGCAAACTAGAATAAAACTAACTAATTACTCACCATTATACTCCTTTTTCCACTATGGGTATGATCTGGTCCATTTCAGTAGTTGACATCTGAATTTCCATATTTAAGTTTATTAGATCATCAACAAGGGTCCATCACACCCCCAAAAAGCAATACACACAGTCAAAATATCTTGATTGAAAATATTCACTCGTTCCCCCCAAGTTGTAGAATACATTTGTAGAAAGCGCAAAGTCTTGTTGCTTATCGTCTCTTGCCTGTAGCTACTCACTTTACTTAACTTTGCGTTGGTCCGTTGGTGTTGTTTATGCCGAGGATGTTGCGCTTGCCTACCCAACAGAAATATCACGTGATATTTGTTTTATCTCTCTGATTTTTGGTGAGTGCGACATTATTGGGGACTCCCCCACTTTTTATTAGACGGAAATCAACAACACCTCCACCACTACCGCTAGTGCCAACAACCACACAACAATAACACTGTAGCTCACTTTCATTGTATAGAAGTAGTGATAGAAGAAGAATATTACAGGAAAGGTGTGTAGCTGTTGGAACTATTAATCACACCAATCCATACACAATACACTCACAAATAGCAAAATAATGTCAGATAGCACAGGTATGTTCAAAACAGCAATGACCATCAACTATGTTACAACAAACATCCCATACTAACCATCCACACCCTCTACAGATAGAGTATTTGCCAAGGCAATCACCACAATAAGAGCATTATCATCGCGCTCAAATTCGGGATCATTACCCAGGCCACCAGCAGAAAGCAGAATCAAATTATATGGATTATACAAACAGGCCACTGAAGGTGATGTCGTTGGGATAATGCCCCGTCCAGTAGGATTCACCCCTGAAGATGAAGGTGCTAAGAAGAAATGGGATGCCTGGAAGCATGAACAAGGACTTTCCAAAACCGAAGCCAAGAGAAGATATATCGCCTATCTTTTAGAAACAATGCGGTTATATGCCAGTGGCACACCTGAAGCCAGGGAACTTTTGGGTGAATTGGAAGATTTATGGAATCAAATCAAAAATATAAGATATGTTGATGAAGAGCTGGACCATGGTGGCGGTGGTAGTGGTGGTGGTGCGGGTGGTGGTAGTGATCATACTGGTATTAATCGCCACCTTCTTTCTCCTTCTCAGACAACCCTGTTTGGTCATGATCGCTACTCAACCAAAACGCCAAGCATACTTGGTCGACCACCTACTGAACCCTATCGGAACCAATTGGAACGGATTTACTCTCATTCGAGAAGAACGGCTCCGTTTTCCGTAGCCGGGTACTCGCAATACCAAGGTGGTATCGGTGGTGGTGGTGGTGTTGGTGAGGGTGGGTCAGTATATTCTATGCCATTAATAGACCGTGATACTCTTCGTCGATCGGATGCTGGGGTGGTGGATAAAACTGTACTTGAAGATTTTAAGAATTGGCAAGGCGAAGTTAATATGGTGATTAATAGGCTCACGAGAGAGTTCATCAAGACTAGAAGTGGTGATGGGGAGATGGACCAATCGGATGAACCCCAAGACCATCGTGAGTATTTAAAACGGAGAATTGTTTCGATTTTAAGGATTATTGGGATAAATGTTTGGCATGTGGTTAAGAATTTTTCGATTAGTGTGTTGTCGATGATGTTTATTGTTTGGTGCATTAAGAGAAATGTTACTGTTAAAAGAACATTGGTGACTCTGACGGGTGCAAATGGTAAACAGAAGAAGGAGTTGGTTATTAACATGGTGTTGAATACAAGGAGAGATAAATGGTTCATTAGATTATTAAACTTTATAAACAGTTTTGTAGGTTTCGTTTAGAACAACGATGATCAAAGCTATAGCAAACATGATGATATCCTGATTAGTGTATTATACTTTGTAATTGTAGAACAGCTATCTCTTCTTGATCATATAAACCATCACTATAACTTCTTGTTTTGTCGCGACACTGTTTTGTGTCGTTTATTTCATTTTTGTTGTTTGAAAAATTTTGAGATGAGCTTCGTTTTTATTTTCTCATAGAAATACAACAGTTCTATCTATATACACTATATACAAACACCATAAATAGACACAACCACCAAAGATGGATATCCACCGCTGTCGATTTGTCGACTACACCCCCCACACCATCACCGCTACGGCGTTCTCCCACCCATCAACCCCTTCAAAACCCCCAGTATCCGAATTACGTCTTGCCGTGGGACGAAGCAATGGGGACATTGAAATCTGGAACCCCAGATATAATTGGACCCATGAGCTCACCTTGCCCGGATCCAAGGGCAGATCAGTCGAAGGATTATGCTGGGCGCTCGATGGGGAAGATGCTGCTGAACCAGCTCGATTATTCTCGATTGGTGGATCGACATATATCACCGAATGGGATTTATTCACGGGGAAACCACTCACTAATTATGATTGTAATGCTGGGATCATATGGTCGATCGACGTGAGTCTGGACTATAAGAAACTAGCTGTTGGTTGTGATGATGGATCTGTGGTTATTGTTGATATAAGTGGGGGTAAAGGGGTTTTGGAGTATGATTTGATTTGTCAAAGACAAGATGCGCGGGTTTTGAGTATAAAATGGGACAAGAATGATCGGTTAGTGGGTGGATGTGCCGATGGGAGAATTAGAGTATGGAGTGCGAAAGGGGATACGAAGGGGAGAATTTTGGGGACAATGAGGGTTGATAAATCCAAGACTGAAAGTACGTTAGTTTGGTCACTTAGTGTTATGTCAACCAAGGGACAA
Source organism: Hemisphaericaspora xylanilytica (assembly GCA_030563365.1). Classification (NCBI taxonomy): domain Eukaryota; kingdom Fungi; phylum Ascomycota; class Pichiomycetes; order Serinales; family Debaryomycetaceae; genus Hemisphaericaspora; species Hemisphaericaspora xylanilytica. Next base: position 14,933 of record JAKUCC010000108.1, on the reverse strand, counting down.
TTGATTAGTGGTGATTCTACTGGGTCGGTGAAGATTTGGGATTTGAGTCATTATACATTATTACAAAGTTTTAAAGTCCATGATGCCGATGTGTTGAGTGTGGTTCATGATGTGAATGAAGAAAAGATATTCTCGGGTGGGGTTGATCGAAAGATTCATCAATTTGATTTGATAACCACCAAGAGTTCATCGTCGAAGTGGGTGCACAGTTTTAATAGATTATTGCATTCGAATGATATTAGATCGATGTCGATTTTTGAGAATAAAGGGTATAGTTTCTTGATCAGTGGTGGTGTGGAACGGGCAATTGTCATTCAACATGTTGAACAATTTCATGATGGGAACTATAAGAAATTATTAATCAACCAACAAATATCCAATGTCATTGTTGATTCCACAAAGAGGTTGATTATCATGTGGCAAGATCAGACTATTAAGATTTGGAGGATTCGTGATGGGGGTAATCATAAATTGGTTTGTAAATTGTCATTGGCGGATGATGAAAACATCACCAGTGTCGATTTCCACCCACAATCAAACTTATTGGCGGTGTCGAAGTTGACCTCTGTCAAGTTGTTTGAATTACAAGAGGGCAACAAGGATAAATTGGTGGTTCGCAAGATTAGAGATGAGAATTTCGATTCAATAGTCGAAGGGGCCAAATTGGTGAAATTTATTGATTCTACTAGTTTATTAATTGTATCCCCACAGGAGGAATTGTATAAATTTGACATCAATATCGAACAAGGAAGGATCGACTTATCGGCAGAAGTTGAACAAATCGAATCATCCAATAAACTGAAAATCCAACATTCATCATGTATAAATAACTTAGTGATTACTTCAGATTGTACAAAATTAATTCTTTCAAGATTTAACGGTTCTATTGAAGTGTATCCATTAAATGGAGAAGAACCATACATCTTAACCAAATTATCTAGTTATGCCAACTTACTTCAATGTTCAGGTAATGACAAAGTGGTGGTTCTAACTGAAGATAACAAACTTTACGAATTCTTTATAAATCAAACGGATAACCAAAGTTTACAAACCCCATGGTCAAGAAGAAACAATGAATTCTTGCCTAAACAATTCACCAGTTTGGAAGATAAACCACAAGGAATGTTTGTTAAGGATGATAAATTATGGATCTTTGGTTCTACATGGTTGGTGTTTTTTGATTTAACTTTGAATATCCCAATTTGTAAAGAGTTTAAGAATACTGGTGGGGTCAGTAATTCGAAAAAGAGAAGTAGAAATGGATTATCGATCAATGAAGAGTTTGATGAAGCTGCCGCTGATGAAAATGTTCAAGTGTTGGAAACATCTTTAAAACAACGTGAAATTGATAGATTGAGACAACAAATCCAGGACGATGAACAAAATGGTAATGGCAATGTGACTGCCAATGCTAAAAAGCCATTCTTTATAACTGAGAAGTATAGACCAATTATGAAGGTGGATACTTTTGGTGATGATGAAATTGTCATAATTGAAAGACCATACTTTGCATTACCAACCACTCCAGCCTTTAATTTACCAAAGTTGAAAATTTAAAGAGAGATGGTAGGATGACACATAGAGTATTATTAAACAACTGTATAGTAAATAGTGTTTAACGAAAGTCGTTATAACGATCAATTTGAGGGACAACTCTTGCACCTTGAAAGTATACTCGAGCAGCAGCACCCGCGCCCATTAAGCACATTTGCGCATTGCCATCACCATCCCTATCCTCATCCTTCAACCCCCATTCCTTTCTTCCTCCAAAGTACTTGACATATTTATCATCATAAATCTCACGATAAGTGCGATGAGGTTCAAAACTTTGAATATACATTCCAGTATTTGGATCCTTCATAAACTCATAAAACATAATCAAATGTCTCTTGATCTCTTCATGAATTCTCAGGTGTAAATCCGCCGAAACTTCATTCCCCAAATACAACAAATAATCCGCCAATCCTTCAATCAACAACTGAACAAAATACGACCCATCCCTCCAATATCTCTTATCATGGTCATAATCACGATCATAAAAGAATACATTCCGATCAATCCCCGCGTGGGCCAACTCATCAGCAATCCCCTTCCATTTCGCCTCCCTCGTTATCGCATATAAATGAGCCGCCGCCGAGAGGGTGGTACCCAAATTATAAGTCCACTTCATCCGATTCACCTCGACTTCACTATCCTCGACCCCATCCATGATCAACCGATCCTCGGGGTCCTGCAATACCCGAATCTGCCAATCAATACACCGGCCGGCAAATTCAATATAGAACCCACTTCGCAGGGGGACATACCGGGCGATTTGTAAACAGCATTTCGCAACTTCGGCAGTAGTACACGCGTTCAAATAGTGTTTGGATACATGCCACTTCATCCCGCCCTGAGTCCTCGCATCGGGGTTATTATTCCACCCCTGCATCAAAAACTCAACCAATTCATATGCTTGGTCCATATATTTCTTATTCCCAGTGACTTCATACGCACTAATCATGGCGCTGGCAACCTGTGCATCGTCGTCGTAATAAATATCATTATCGTCCCCGGCATTCTCGGCGGCGGAGTATCCTCCCAGATTCCGGTTTTTGTATTTTTGGAAAATCATCACCGCGGGGTCGATGAGTGGGTGGAGGTCGGGATAGATTCTTGCGCCGTCGATTATGGATTGCACGGCGACGGCGACTGACCAAATCACGAATCGGGAGTCATTGTAGCATCCATTGCATTTCTTTTTGGCGATGAATGTCTGGTGGTGGGGGTTGTAGTATTCGGCCCAGAGGTTTCGGATGATGGTGTAGCCTTCGCCATTTGGGTTCTCGATGGGTGGAAACATGAGCGGGCACTAAGGGTATGGAGGAGGTTGGAATGAGATGTGGGAGAGTTGGGGAGGCTTTTGCCATTTGATCCAAAAAATTGTGTGAATTGTGTGGTTGGGGTTGATTCGTCGTTGAGTTGTTGGTTGCCAAGCATTACAAATTCTTGTAGTTTGTCGATTCAACAAGGGACCAATGATAGTTCGCTGAGAGATTTCTGGTGGAACAAGTCGAGGATTTGTTCAATAAGACTAATAAATATACATTATGTGATTCTATATAATATACAAACCAAAGGATTAATATCAATAAATGTAGAACTGAAAATTTGTGCTTTTTATTAAATACGGGGGGGGGGGGGGGGGGGAGGAGATAGTTCGCTTATTCAGAAGCTTCCAATGGCTTTCTAGCAACAAACAACATCATTGGGGTGAATAACTTCTTACGACCACCTTCAACCAAGTTGACAGCAGCATCTTCTAATGCATGAGTAACTTGTTTAGAACCCTTTGGAGCTAATCCAATCTTTTCCATCAAACCAACAGCTTCAGTAGTAATCAATCTACCGAGCTTGGAAGTTCTAAAGACAGTAAAGTAATCACCAAAAGTTTGACAATACTTCATTTCACCACTTAATGGATAATACCATGGGATTTCATCATCGACATCAGCCAAATCCTTTTCGTATTCAATTTCAAAACCAACATTCTTCAATGCTTGTTCAGCAACTTCACGCTTGTACATCTTTGGAATACCATCACCAACTTCAATACCATAAGCAATCTTACGGTGTTCTTCGTTATTTTCATCATATTCGTCAGTCATGACCCATTCGTAAACACCAAAAACACCACCTGGCTTCAAAACCTTGTAGATTTCTGAGTAGACACCTTCCAAGACTGGGGCATGGACGGTAGCTTCAATAGCATAGACGGCATCAAAAGATTCCTTTTCGAAGTCCATTTGCATGAAATCACCCTTGACATAAGATAATTTATGGTCCAACTTGTACTTCTTAGCATAATGGTTAGCTCTTTCAATTTGGTAATCATTGTTGTTTAATCCAACAATTTCACAATCAGTGAATCTGGTGATTTCTCTACCTGGACCACCAACACCACAACCAACATCCAAAACCTTCATATTTTCATTAAGGTTCATCTTGTGGGCCAAGAAATGTTCGTGTCTAGCGGTAGCTTGTCTGAAAGCTTCACCCTTGTAGTATCTTGAGAAATGGAATGAAGAACCCCAACCGTATTCGTAGAAATCGGTAACCAAGTTATAGTAATGGTGGGTTAATTGAGAATAATCACCCAATCTCTTGTCTTCATCATCTTTAGAAACACCACCGTCCCAATGTTTGAAGTAACCATCAGCAGCAACAGAAGCGGCATCCTTTGACTTTGCCATTAAAGCAGCCAACCCGGTCTTTTGGTAGGAGTCACCGTGCATAGCCTTGGTGAATTGTTGATCTCTTTGGTGATCCTTTTCTGCTAATTTGATTGGAGACATGTTGAATGGATTCGATATACTTAATTTTTATGGAAAGTAGAGGAGTTGAATCTGGAAGTAGTAGTATATAATCTGCTTGATAGCAAAACAAATAGAAGGAAGTGAAAAAGAGGAAACAAGAATTAAGGAAAGTAGGATGAATTTATTTATTTATTTATTTATTTGCGTGTGTCTGTCTGTCTGTCTGTCTGTCTGTCTCTCTCTGTCTCTTCTTCTTCGTGTGTGTTGTGTGTGTTGAATTTTTTTTTTTTTATTTTTTTTTTCACTTTTCGGATTGAAAAAAAAAAAATTAAAATTGAAATTATTTTTTAAACTGCATCTCGTATACCCATTAGTAGTAATGTCGTTCATTTGAATCGTATACCATCTCCTACATAGTAAAGGAACGAGTAAATGTCGTTTTGGTCGTTTAACCATAAATGTCGTGTATGTTTTTGTGTTTTTGTTTACTTTCTTGTGACCAGCGTGTTTACATCGTGTCGGTTTGTGATGAACTTGATCTGGATATACCGAGAACTTCTAACAATAGAACGGGTACAGTCAACGTTTAAGCGTATACGACCGTATCGGATCTTTGCATTATATATATATGCCACTCAATCTAGACAATGATCAATACAACTGAATTTATTTTGATTTCACATTCACACTAGTATTTGTAGTATCCATCTCAATAAAACGCAATGACAGCGCAAATAGTAGAAGTAGAGAACAATCAAGGCTTTGTTTGGGACTTCGTATAGAATTCGCATACTGCGCTATTCACATACCAGTCACATCGTATAGCCAATCCAAGGAACTATATTATCGACATAAAAGCGCAATAGGAACTCAAGTATACAATAGCATAAACGATCTTGGGAGCGACTACCAAGGGTCTCGGTTAGATTATTCAAATCAAGACCAAAGGGTTTTTCTATCCGACCCGAGACTATTGGAGTAGTTCTCGAACTCACAATTCCAAAAAGGACTATTGATAGAAAGTGGAGACAACGACATATATGCAATGCCCTGAATTCTCCATCTCATTCTAGTCATTTCAAATAAAGTCCCTGTAATGATAATACACTAACCCGTCTATGAAGGTCTTTAAAGAATTGTGAGAAATAATTCGCAAAATTTGTATGATAAACATGGAACATTTAAGCATGAGTTAATAATAATTACTGAAAACAAGGTTTAATATCTAAAATTACAACAAGTTTAGCTCTAGAGGATGAGTATACTCTAATACACCTTCAAAGTTATCGAAAACGCGTTCAATTGTGCAAATTTGGGTATTTTATTACATGACTAGGTGATGTCGAAATCACAACAGTCAGAAAATTCGAGGGCGGTTGGTGTAGTGGTTAACATATCTGCCTTCCAAGCAGGTGTCACGGGTTCGATTCCCGTACCGCTCATTCCTTTTTTCCTTCCCTTTTATATTGGTTTGTAAATTTTTATATGTCCATGTACAGTCAGTCCATACATTCTTTTTTTTTTGCGTGTTTGTGTGTTTGTTCTCTGTAGTAATATTTTTAACCAAATTATGTAGATCAACTTTTATCATGATTTGCACGACCGTTTTGGTGCTGCCAAAACAACAAACAACCAGTGCAACATTTACAACCCAACACGGTTAAACTATAGACAGACATAGATATAGCAGCCCAATAGACTATTCATTGCATAATGAATAGATCAATAAAGGCATCACTTGCCGCTATAGACGGATTTACTACTGTCGACCAAATTAAGCACGCAATAACTCAGGTATTTCAAGATGCCCAAATGAACATATCTGGTCATCGGAAATTGGTGGTTGTGTTGAAGAATATATTCAACAAAGCAATCGAATTGGAGAAGGAAGAATACTTTGCCATGTACTTCACAAAATGCATCAATAGAATCCTTCCATTGAAGAAAGGAGAACAATCAGCTGAACGAATATCTAAATTTTGTTCATCATTTGTCAAGAGTTTGAGTAAAGATGAATATGAAAAACAACAACAAGCTAAAGAAAATGAACAACAACAAGAAGAACGCGCTCAAGATGAACTAATGGACGAAGACGAAGAAGAGGAAGAAACATCACACACTGTCAAATTTACCAATTATCTCGTAAACCATCTCCTTCGTGGGGTTGATGCCAAAGACAAAAATGTTCGTTATCGTGTTGTACAATTGCTAGCATCTTTGGTTTGCTATATTGGGGAAATGGACCCAGAAATATTCAAATCATTGCGAACAGCCATGAACCAACGTATAAATGATAAAGAACCATACGTCCGACTTCATGCCGTTGTGACAATTGCTCATTTCCAGACGTTTTCTCATGAGACTCAATTTTTGGATGGTGAAAGTTTTGAAAAAGTAATACTAAACTCCCTTGAAAATGACGAAAGTGCAGAAGTCAGACGAGCAGCATTAATAAACCTTACCAAGACTCAAGAAAATCTTGCTCAAGTTATTGGCCGTGCTCGCGATACAAATGCAATTAATAGAAGATTAGTATATTCGAGAATATCACGCGAATTGGGTGGAATAAAACATATTCCATTTAAGTATAGAGATTTGTTGTTGAAATGGGGTCTTCAGGATCGGGACGATAGCGTCCAACAAGCAGCAATAAAGATGTTTACTGAACATTGGTTTGAATTGGTAAATGAAGATATTTATGATTTTATTGAAGAATTAAATGTCACGAAAAGTGAAATTGCCGACAAGGCAATGATGATATTTTACAAAACGAGAAGTGACAAGTTAAATGAGTTTAATTTTGATACAACTTATTGGAAGTCATTAACTGTCGAAAAGGCATTCCTACTTCGAACTTTCTACTCATATTTAAGAACATCAAATATGCAAAATGCAATTGATTCAATTTTCCCTGACCCATTGACACTTGCGGAAACATTGGAAAAGTATTTCCAAGTACGCACCCACACCTTAGAAGAAGATGACAATCTCGTCAAATTATGGGAATCCCATCAGCAAGAATCTGAGATGTTAAAGAATGAATATTTCCAGCTTGAAAATAAGCTCGTCAGACTTAATTTGGAAGCCGAAGAAAGCAATCGAAAATTAACTACAACCGAGAATAAAATTGCCGATCTCAAACAAGCTCAATCAGTAATTGAAAGAAGGATACGAGCGCCACGTATGAAATTAGAATTGCTAATGACTGATGAAATTAGCAAACGAGTAGTTGAAGAAATTGCCGATATGGATAAAGAAGAATTGAAAGCCAGTTTGGAACAAATAAAAGAAAGCATAAAGGACCTCGAAAGTGAAAAACTGGAATTACATGATAAGATCCATCAATGTAAAGATACCTTCGAGTATAGTGTACAGAAGCGAAATGCAATTGCTCAAGCAAGAATTGACAAAACCAAGGAATTTTATAAGCGACACCAAGACGATTATGTTCCGTTTGCGGAAGATTTAAAACAACTTGAATTTATCATTATGCAATTACTTTTAATAGCGGAGTCGTATGATTTTGATGAATTTGGTGGGCGGAAGATGTTGCACGTTATTAGGAATGCATTGACTGTACAGAAATTACCGAAAGATATGATTGGAATTGGGTTTAGAGTATTGAAGTCAGTTTCCAATAGTACCAAGGATTTCATAGCCATGGCAACCGAAATTATCACCGATATTAGAGATTCAGATGATAATGAAGAAGAAGAGGATACCTTTCTTCGATCGACTACACCAGAAGAAGATGACGAAGACGATGATGAAGATTCAGAGGATATGGACGAGAAAGAAATTGAAGGAGGTGATTCTCAACCCACCCAAAGGAACAAGAACACTTCACGCAAAAGGCGGAAAGTTGAACCCAAATTCCCACCAGATGAAACCGTTGTCCGATGTCTACTTATGACCCAATATCTTTTGGAACTTATCAACGAACCATTAGAAAATCACATATCCCTTGTATCAATCTATTCCGGGCTTGTCAACTATGCCCTCAAATATAACGAAAAGGCGACATTACACCTCCAAGGTTTGCGGTGTCTTGGATTATTTTCGCTCATTGATTTAAACCTAGCTCGTGATTCAATGGCGCGATTCTATTATTCAATGAGAAATTCCTGTGAAGAAGTCAGAGTAATTGGTATGAAAGCAGTGATGGATATATTGGCAGTTTTCGGGATTTCAATAATTGAAGACAATGTGATGGTTTCTTATGCTAGATTATTCTACAAGTTTTTGACTGTATCTCGTATGCCCAAATTGCAATGTGTAATCGCGGAAGGATTGTGTAAACTATTCCTTGCGGATACGTTTGATGCCCGGAAACACACCACTACATCACAAGAAGAAGAAGAGGACGAGTCAGAGTCTCATGAAACTGACAATCAATTATTCGAAGCATTGATCTTAATCTATTTCCACCCAGCTGCCACCGAAAACCATGAACTTCACCAAATTCTTACATTTTGTATTCCAGTGTACGCGTTTTCTCGAGCAGCCCATCAAGCTCGATTAGCGAAAGTTACAGGTGATGTTGTCTGTCGATTATTCACCGACCCAGATTTCCTTTCCTCACCAGAAACAATAGCCCCCACAACTGTGATTGCACAATTAATTGCTTGGTGTGACCCCAACAATTTAGTCAACCTTTCTCAACTGGATATTGATAGCCAAACTTCCCCACTTGTACAGGCAATTAACTTACTAGAGGCGGCAATGGAAGAAACGCCCAAACAAGTGAAGCGAGCAATCTTGCAAAATTTAAATAAAATCTACATTTCCAATCTGCATTCTTTGGAAATCTTGTCGAAATTAACCTGGAAATTGGAAACAATGAGGAGGTATTTAGATGAACTGGGATTGGTTCAGGATTATACTATGAGAGCATCTAAGAAGGTATTTGATGCGTTTGAGGCGGAAGTGAAGGAGAAATATGATGCTGCTGTTGAGAAGGAGGGTGGAGAAGGGCGGTTTAACTTACAGGAAATGGATGCTGAGTTGGAGGTTATTGACTCGAAAGAGGTAGAAGCTGATAATGTAAACGTGAAACAGGAGTCGGGTGCAGAAGACACGGACGATCGGGAGAAGGGTTGCGATTCAAACGACGACGATGATGACGATTCGAGCGACTCTGATTATGATGTTGATTTATCGGATATTATGAAATCGAAGAAGAGTTCCCAATTGAAATCTGCACAGTTAGATATACCTTCCAGTACAGTGGTTAATCCCGAGGCAAATCAAGATGCGATGGAAATTGACCATGATGAGAATGAATCAGTTGATACGAAGAATGAAGATAGAACACAACCGAAACGCAAAGAAGATTTACCAGTGGATGCTGACGAATCAGAGGATGATGCTGACGATGGCGATGTCGAAGTTTCGGTAATAAGCAGTCGCATAAGTTCCAAATCAGATGATGGCGAAACCGGCACAGAGTCTGATGATGAGCATCATACTTCGGGATATTTGAGTGCCAGAGATTCACATCAAGTAACCGGTTTATCAGAGGAAGAAACAAATGATCTATCGGGAATTCTAGATGAAGACATAAGACTCAAGCCAAGCTCCAAGGGGGAAACTAGAGAATCCGAAGATAATGGCGATGTGTCGGTTATTATAAATCATGAAATCGCCGAAAAGCCAATTCTTTCGCCGATAAAGAAATCAGAATCTAGTCTGAGTTCAATTGAATCTGAAGCGGACTTGTCGGTGATTTCAGAAGGAAGGACCAAACAGAGGGAAGTCATGAAGAAACCGATTCTTTCACCGATTAAATCTCGATCTAGTGTGATTTCAAGTGATGATGATTCGGAAGACAATGACGATTCATCGATGCTTGATGCTGACCTTTCAAAGAAACCAAAACTTAAGCAACCGAAATCATCAACTGGAGAAGATGAAGAAGGGGAAGAAGATTGGACGGCTATTCTAAACGAAGGAATACCCAAGAAATCAAAATCGACCAAACGTTCAATCACCACCACCTCGTCATTATCACCAACTAAGAAAACCCTTGAGGAAGAAATGAAAGAAATTGATGATTTCTTAGATGAAGAGTTTGATGTTGAATATAATGATATATCTAGCGATTAAGCCCGATTAATAGAATAGTCAAATTGTTTTAGATTTTATTTGTCATATCTCTTAAAAGATTATTACAATTTGTTTTTATATGTACATTATCAAAGGTTACAAAAAAAAATGAAAATTAGCCATAAACAACGTAACACATATTAACCCAAACATCAACGATTCATAATTGCACTCTGTTCCAATAACTGATTGACATCAGCTGTATTTATAACCACACCACGTTCGGAACATTTTGCCTTTGCCTTTAATTCATTACATAACCCATCAATATCAATCTCGGTATATTTGGGATGGGCAGTAATCCTATCCCATATTTCACTACATTCAATCGTATCCTCTGGCGCTGGTACCACTTGATTGTCATCATCATCATCGTTGTTGTTGTCATTATTGTTAATATTAATTGAGTTATTCTTTAGTATTATGTCATTGGTTGTGTAATTTTTGGAAACGCCATTTGATTCCGGTAGTGAGTTTTTAAGGAAATCGTTGAAGTTAAAGTTAACATTCACCGCACCATTGTCTCTTGTTGTATCATATATTGATTCTTCAGTTGTCAATAAAGCGACAGGATCAAATTCATCCTTAGATGGACTTGGATCACCAAATGCCAATGAAACATCAAATGTATTATCATTTAAAAAGGATAATGGATCGGGTCTATCAAGGGTCATTGTCAGTTTTACTGATTGATGATCAGATTTATTACCAAGATCCATATTACTCTCAGACATGAAAAACAAGTCATTTGGACCATCACCAGCAGTACTAGTGGCACTAGGAGTCACCAAATTTGAAAATGGAGAACTATACCGTTGCATAACCGAACTTGCGCTTGATTTTGCATAACTATTGCGCTTACATTTTGGTATGGGATCTTGTCTGGTTCCACATGCTTCACCTAATTTAGCACAGAAGTTCTCAACTTGTTCATCAAACCCACCACCACTGGCAGTAAAATCCAAATTGTTCGATATTCCATTTGGAGCAAAGCCTGATGAAGCAACTGATGACTCCGGAGAAACTAATAAATTATCATTCAAGGGAGATGTTGAAGAAGAAGATCCCAGAACTAAATCAGGGACTTGATCTTCTTGCATCAGGTTGGCCTTATTATATGGACCCAGCTGCTGTTGTAACCGCTGTTGTTGTTGTGCTTTGAATGTTTGCAAGTTATTCTTTGCCCATGGTATTTCAAATGAAAATCCGTTCAGTGAAGTATTTGTTGTGACTGATGGATTTCTACCATCAGAAATTGAACTCTTGGATGATATTGATGAGGAGTGATTGATATTTGCGCCAACATTATTAGCAGATGGATTTGATAAATGCCCAACTTTGGTGGGTAATTTTAAGTCAGAGAAATCCGTGTGGCCACGATATCTAGCTAATTCATTCTTTAAAACATCAATTTGTGCCTTTAAAAAATCTGCTTCAGTGATTGCTTGTATGTTTGCATCTTCTAGTAGCTTAACTTTATCTTCCAAATCCTTCATTTTGCGTTCTTTACGCTCTCGATATGCTCTTTGTGCAGCTCTATTTTGTGCAGTTCTTTTTGATTTAGGTTCGGTTTCAATTGGCTTTCTTCCTGGCCGTGAGTGTGCTTTCTTATCTTCATGAGAATCAAATGAAAAGGCTTCTGGCATGACTTCAGAGATGCCTCTCTTAGAATCTGTAATCATTTTTATTATATATGTTTGATTTGTTGGTAATTTGGTAAATAAATAAGGGGTAGGAAATATCTCAACAAGCTTAAATTGATTTTCTATAACGTAGTAGTACCGAACTTGCTTCTATTAAAGAGAATTAAATGGTTTGTAAGTTAGTTTCTGGAGTGATATAAAAAACGGCTGCTTGCCCCTTTCTCGGTTTTTCTTCTTTTTGCGTTTATGTTTGTGGAAACTTTTTGTTGGTTGTAAGCTGATTAAGGTTTAAGTGGTAGTAAACCAGGCAGTGTCAGATATAGTATAGTTAGCTCTAGCTGTATTTGTTTTTGATTACTTCTTATTTGAAGATGGATGGCAAGTAATTGGGCTATTAATAAAAGAAAGGGATGGGTCTTTATGAGTAACCGTTTAATTTTTAATTTCTCTCTTCCTTTAAATATAAATTTGAATTAGTAAGCCAATTCCTTTTTCCTTTGTGTGTCGTCATTGTCTTCATATTTTTATTTCAACAAAAATAAAAATAAAAAAAAAAAATAAAACTTTGCGAAAGCCAACAAAAACGTTTCTTTTCAACAGCACAGTATGAATCGGAACTTGTAAGGAGTAGCCTTGCACTTAGGATACTCTAATGGCATTATACCATTGGTCGGAAGGTGATGGACCATTATAGACCGGTATACTCAAATCTTGTAAAGCCAATCGAGTCCCCTAATAACGGACCATGTAGAACTCGAAATTTACAGATGCAAGAGAACCACAGGATTATCAAGGAGGGGGAAATCACGGGGATAATTCGGAGTTCGGACATAATCATAGTAGAAACTATCGCTCACGAAACAACCACCAATTGACACAAACATTCTTCTCAGCCCCACTATTAGCGCACACAATCACTAGAGTCATCTAGATTATTCGTATCTTTTATGCAATTTTGAACTATTAAGGTACATCTTTAGGCTCTTGTCTTACATTCATCATTTCACAATGAAGCAATGACGTTTGCATATCCCTCAGATAAGAAAGGGAGATTTCCAACAAGCTTATCTTCTAGCTTTATCTCCGTGATAGCAATGGTATCCGAGAACCTTGTAGCCAATCAAACCAAGTTCAGCCGTGGTGTACATGGTCGTTCCTTTTTTGCTCTAGTCCCATTTGCGATTGAAAACGGTTCCAAACTAAACTTAGTTAAGGCCGCGGTGTTAATGCAAGTGTAGTTTCTTTTTACAATGGTTCTATTGTCATGTAAAAAGTGCGGAGGGGAAAACACGCCAGCATGAAATTTTTTAATGTGACACGAAACAGTCCAACTGATGCATTAAGGGTCTTGCACCAGGGTTGCATATAAGTATGACTCACCTAGCCACATCATTAAGTAAGCTTAGTAGACGTTCTAGAGTGATCCACCCGCTATCATCTGATTTATCGATTTCCGTTATTCAGTCAATACATGCCCAAGTGTTTTGAAATGTAGCTGAAAATCCCAAATTGCAAGTTGTGTCAATAGATCAACAATGGAATACCACTTTGACCAGCTGACCCCGCGAAATACATCAATGTAAAATTTAATACCTCAAAATTAGTTCATATCTCCATGGACTTATATCTCCATGGCGTTAATCCCAAAAAATAACCTCGTTAACCAGATGAAATTGGGTTACTTTTACCTTCCTTGAAGTTTAGATTGCAATCAGTAGTTTATTATCATCTCTCATCAAGGTTTACTCAATTGAGATTATTTCTAGTTTTAGTTGTAATGTTGCAAATTAATTGTAGTCTTAGAATGAGTGCGTGCAACCCAATTGCCTTGACTTCCAATGGAACATAGAATTCTCTTTAAGATACTTACATATTTTGCTGTGTAACTCACTTCATCGGAGTTTCTAAGGGTGTTCCTATTTGCACCAAGTTGCCTTCTTTAATATACGTAATGTTAACTTTGGTTGGTTGGTTGATTGGTTGTTGCAAAAAAAAGCTCGCAAGGGTTCAATTTTTATGGTTTACACACGAACTTTTTTTTTCACCATTATTCAAATGTACTGATTACAATCTGCTATCAATACTACCACATTGGATGGTTCACTTTGAAGGATAATGCTATCATTGGGTAAGTCTAAAACACTAGAAATACACTTGATTAATCAATTCACCTACTAACTATACACAAAAAATCTATAGATCCATTAAGAATTGCTGAAGAGAAAGAGTCCGATATGATCGATATCACCAAAGAACTCTTTGATTCGATCAAACAAATCACCAACAACAAAGTAGTCAAAGCTGACCAGTTTGAGTTATTGGAAGGTACTCGCGCTCTTGAAGTGCTAAACCCTCGTCTAGATACTGGGTTAATCAACCTTGACCCCGAGGATTACCACTTTGACTGTGCTAGGCCGCAATCACCAATTGTTATTATTAATATTCAAATGAAATTATTGAAATCTCTTGTGCATTGGTTGACCAATGAAAGTTTGCCCGTAACGGTGTTGAGTTGTAGATATGTGCAAACTCTCTTGGAGAATTATTTGACTAAGCAAACCTCAATTTGGGAGCAATGTTCTTTTTATCAACCACGATTCGAACATCAAGAACAATATAATCATGATGATGTTGAGTATTCGTTAGTGCATAAGGTGTTGAAAGTTTTCATTATGGGATTATGTCGTTTCATTGGGTTTGTTTTAGAGATTGCAAAGACGTTCTTATATGAAGAAGAAGATATCACTACGAGGAAAATGAGTTTGAATTTCTTGGATTCTGTTAACCCCCAATTTTTGATTGATGAAATCAATGATGTCATTGAATGGATTATTATTCATGAAGTGGAATACTCCGATGTTATTATAACCCAATTGAAGGTGATTATTTC
>JAKUCC010000107.1:0-25312 GCA_030563365.1 Hemisphaericaspora xylanilytica | reverse complement strand
ACGTGATGTTTCGAAAGAGGATGATTCGAAGCTGGTTTTCAGAAATCGGTTTGATCGAATCGTAAATCATATATTTGACCAAAGACGATACTATCCTTGTTTCCCGGGGTCTATGAAGACAAAACCGGCAAACAAAGAAGAGGTCGAGTTGATGAATGGGGCATTGGGAGATAAGTTGACGGAAACTGGAATTGGTGGGTCTTGTTTGGAAGTGCCATATTTAGGGTTAACCGAGCTTGGGGATTCTTTACCAGATGTATTAATTTTACCTTCAGAATTGAAGTACTTTGCCAAAGTCATCAAGGGAGTGGTTGTAATTAATCCCGGCTTGTTCATTAAGCCTAGTAAAAATGTAAACCATGAAGATGGAAGTTATGCGGTCATTAGTATCAAGGCACCAGATTTCAACGATCGTGAATCAAATGTGGAACCAGTTGATTCCAATGGGGATTTATACTATCATAATGTTTATAAAAGGGCTCGAGTGGATATTTTCTCTAGTTAGTTAGAAGCGTATATGTTGATTTAGTGTGTAAATGAACCCATTCGTAGACAACCGTGAAGATTTCTATGTGACCCTCTAGTTCCTTAGATGGTTGGTTTTCACCAAAAACAAATTTCTTTGGGTGGATTCGCACACAAAGATAGAAAATAGAGAAGTGTTGATTATGGGAACTCTATACTCTGTACAGAAATGAATACTATAATAGTAAGATCCGTGACAAGAAAAGTTTCCAGATTATCCGTGTCATCAACTAGGCATTTCAGTCTCAATTCAAGAGTATTCGCAGCAAGGGCTATTAATCAAATAACCGTAGAAGATTCACAAGAGGTGAGGTCCCCACAAACGGAGGTGGCTATTGATCTAGCCAGTGTCAACGTTCCCCACCAGAATTTGAAGGACCATGTTGGCAAAGAACCAACGCCAACTGAAACAATATTGCCCATCTTCGAAGAACAAGATGAGAGCGAGTCCCGTTGGAATCCTAATGAGATTTTAAACTCAGGTATCACAGTCCTAAGACATTACCAAGAGAAAGCAATACAATCAGTACTTGAAGCTATAGATGATGGAATAAATCGACCTGCGGTTGTTATGGCCACAGGAAGTGGAAAGACTGTTGTGTTTTCCAATTTAATCCCTCTTTTGAAACCATCTTCAAATGAACGAGGTGATAAAACATTAGTATTGGCCCACACAGTAGAGTTAATTGAACAAAGCTATAAAACGATCACCAAAATCAATCCCCACTTAAAGGTTGAAATCGAAATGAGAAATCGGAAGGCGAGTGACGATGCTGATGTAATAATCGCATCAGTGATGTCGTTGGCACGGGGAGACCGACTTTCGCGATATAATCCCCGAGACTTTAAAGCGATTATTGTCGATGAGTGTCATCATTCAGTGGCTACTTCATGGAGAACTATTTTTGAGCATTTTGAGGCGAATCGAGTAGACCTGGAAGTTTATGTGATTGGATTCACAGCCACGCTTGAACGAGAAGATAATATCGCGTTGGGCATGGTGTTTGATAAAGTTGTCTATCAGAGATCACTACGAGAAATGGTGAAAGAGAATGAATTGTCCGAGTTTAAGATTTCAGAAGTGGAAATGCCAGACTCTTTAGAAAACATGGTTGAGAATTTGAAATTGACCCGTGAGTTTCGGGAGTTGCCAAAACTGGCGCAATTGAAATTGTTAATGTTGCATAATAAGCGAGTGGTTTTGGCATATCTAAAGCTACAAGATACAGATCCACGGAAAAGCACATTAGTTTTCTGTAGCAGTGTGATGCATTGTCGTACTTTATGTGGGTTGTTTCAGGAAATGGGGGTGAATGCCCAATATGTCACGGGTGACACATCAAGGGTAGAAAGGGAAGCCATAGTTGAAGATTTTAAACGTGGTAAGATACCAGTGTTATGTAATGTTAGGGTCTTTACCGAGGGTACGGATTTCCCAAACGTTGATGCTATTATCTTGGCCGGAAACACATCGTCCAACGCATTGATTGTGCAAATGGTAGGTAGAGGTTTACGAAAACATGAAGGGAAATCACATTGTCGGGTTATTGATATGGGTGGAATTACTCGAGGTGGTTTGGAGACTACTCCGATTCTCACTGGTGGTAAAGCTACACAAAAGAGAGCAAGTCAGAAAGATGCCGAGGAAGAGGATGTTGAATATGACGACTTGGATGACGAGGAAGTTATGGATGCAATTAGAGGCGCAAGGGCACATTTTGATGGGTCAACAGACAACTTGAAAATGAAAACAAGAGATGGTCTTGAGATGCCCAATTTTCCCGAAGAAGGTTGGTTTAAAAGCGAATCTGGAGTTGATGCGTTTTTCCGCAATGTCCCGCATTCTTGGATTAAACTTCGACCAAATTTGTGGGGTCTTTCTGGAATGGATCAATTTGCATTAATTGAGCGGTCATGCGTAGATGGGAAATACATGTTTGAGTTGACTGTAAACCGATTCAGAACTTCAAAGGAAATCAAGGCATTCAACTTCAACATTAAGCGGAGCGTAACTTTGAACACAATTGTCAAGGATGAAAACTTGTATTATGTTTACTATAAATTCAAGAAACAATGTGGTGAGATTGCAAGACTCTCTCTTCGGACCACATTTGGAAATTTGGGCAAGCCGAGCGAGAAACAAATAGCGTATATTAAATGGAAGGCTACAAAATCCCTTCAGACATATATGAAGAAAAAAGCAATTCTGGATCATAGTGCGTTTGAATCATTAATTAAGAGAAAGCTTGAACAATTGACACCAGCAGAAGTTTCTGGTTTGATATTTGCGTTGAAGTTCAGCCCGACTTCGATTTATGCCAAAAGCAAATTGGCAAAACTTTTCAGATTTACAGATTCAGACATGAATAGCAAGCCAACTGATTACTCTATGAGCCAGGATGACAGAGAATCTGGTGAGCAGAGTTATTATTAGTAGTAAGTAGTTCATTAGATTCTTAATAGATACGATTTCTGTGGTACCAAAATGTCGGTCGTGTACTCAAACAAAATTCGTATGGTTTACAAACCTTAATCCTGGAATAATTTATGACAGGCTACTAACAACTACTCATCATTATTCCTTAGATACCAGTTGATCAAATACATATATATATTACAATATGAGGTCAGTGATAGGCATTTTGATTGCCATACTCTTGACTTTCCAGTTTGCAGTGTCAGAACCTGATTTTTCAGAACATAAAGACAATGAATCCCAACATACAAATAACTGGGCAGTGTTAGTTTCAACATCACGATTTTGGTTTAACTATCGTCATATGGCCAATGTCCTCAGTTTATACCGTACTGTGAAAAGACTAGGAATCCCTGACTCACAAATTATCTTGATGTTATCTGACGATGTGGCATGTAATGCAAGAAATGCATTTCCAGGAACAGTGTTCAACAATATGGATCAAGCGATTGACTTATACGGGGATTCCATAGAGGTAGACTATCGTGGATATGAAGTCACAGTTGAAAATTTCATTCGTTTATTGACTGATAGATGGGATGCTGACCAACCCCGCTCCAAGAGACTCTTAACTGATGAGAATTCAAATATATTCATTTATATGACGGGACATGGAGGTAATGAGTTCTTAAAATTCCAAGATGCAGAAGAGATCGGTGCTTATGATATCGCTGATGCGTTTGCTCAAATGCATGAAAAGAAGAGATATAATGAGATATTTTTCATGATTGATACTTGTCAAGCTAATACTATGTATGAAAAGATTTACTCACCCAATATCTTAGCCGTTGGTTCCTCGGCATTTGATGAATCGTCGTATTCACATCATTCGGATATGGATATTGGTGTTGCCGTGATTGATAGATTCACTTATTATACGTTAGATTTCCTTGAAAAGATATCCAAGGATTCTAAAGAAACTATGGATAAATTGTTTGACGTGTATACATTTGAAAATGTTCATTCGAATCCAGGAATAAGGACCGATTTGTTTAAGAGAAATGTTAGTGAGGTGTTATTAACAGACTTCTTTGGAAATGTGCAGAAAGTTATAGTGGATGATGCAGAGGATGACTTTCTATTAGCTCCTTCGGTAACTGACAATAGTACTGAAAAGAACAGTTTTAGTGGACATAAAAGAGGTAGAGTTGAATTTAGCTTTGATAGTGATGAAACTTCAACGAAAGCACGCGATATTTCCACATCACAAGCAAAGATGATTGGTGGCGCTGCAGTGGTAGCATTGGCTGCCATTTGGTTTCTTGTACCAAAAAGTTAAATAGTAGTTGTATAGCGTGCAAAGCGGAATACTATTCATATAATGTGTAACCTTCAGTTGTAGTTAATCGGTTCAACCGTTTTATTTTGGTTTGTCCATTTTGGGGCAAACCGGAAAAACAAAAACGAAAACTTTGACAGACGTGTTTGGTGATGTTTGTTTTTTTTTTACAACCGTTCTTTGGCAACAGTCAATAGTTTCTATAACAAACTCAAGTTAAACTCCGTTAGCTTAATAGAAAATAGAATGGTGAGCGTCAAACCTCCTTCAGGAGAAGAGTTCTTGCATATAATAACCTCACCCGATAGTGATGACTCTAGCAAAATTGAAAGTTTACAGCGTCTCAAAGCGCATATCAAACGTGACAAGATCGACCTTACTCCAGTCCCACAATATATGCAAGCGTTGGTTATAACATTAAGAGATAAGAATAACCAAATACTGTCATTGGGAATTACCACCCTATCATATTTAATCAAAAGAGTAGGTGTTCAAGACACCGAAGACCGATTATTGAAATCAAATAGTGAAGTTGTTGTTCCAGCCTTACTCGAAAGTCTAGGTGATCAAAGTAATAATATAGTTTCTGTGGCAAAGAGAGCACTTGAGACGTATTGGCTAGCAGCAAGGAGTGAAGTGGAAGCCATAATTGCACGAGATTCGTTCAATGGACACAATTTTAATGTTGCAATTGAATCGCTCCGCTGGTTAGATCATATTGTTAAAGATATAAGTCCAAATTTCAAAGTAACTACATTTTTACCTCATTTTGTCAGAATTCTTCGGGATGACGGAATACGATTAGAACTTAAAAACGCTGTTTCTGAATTTTTGGAAGATTTCTACCGATCGAAAAGTGATAAAAGTGAATTGTTACACGAATTTGAAGCACAAGAAGTGCAACGATCAATCCAATCCAAATTTATCAAAGCACAGGATACTTCTAGAGGAGACTTTCACAACTCGGTAAAGAGTCCGTCTATAACTGTACAACATCCATCGGCATCCCAAACTCCTACAGAAAGCAATATATCAGAACATCAAAGCAAAGACGCTGAGAATCATTTGCTAAGTGTATTACAGAAAGTTAATTACGATTTGGATGAATCAATCGAACCTTTCGATGTGCCTGACGTGGAGACACTTTCCAATATTTTCGCTTCGTGGTCTCCTTGTTTCGAAGGAAAAGAATCTGAAGGTAATTGGAAATTAAGAGAGAATAGCATAGTCCAGTTGAGATCAATTTTACGTGGTAATGCCACTACTATGCACAGTGAAGTTCTTGTATCATTGTTGAAAGACTTAGCACTTGGGATTTGTAAAGCAGCCAGCTCACTTCGGACCACATTATCTACACACACTTGTCAACTATTAAAAGAATGTGCCGTTATATTGAATTCCGAGTTTGACCAAGTTGCTGATTTGGTTTCTCCCACTTTGATAAAGCTATGCGCTAATGCTAAAAATATCACATCTAATAATGCAAATATGACTCTTTCGGCATTTTTTGCAAATATGTCATACAGTTCCAAATTAGTTCAACGGATCCTTGCGGCAGCAGATGAAAGAAATCACCAGCCAAGATCGCACGCTTGTATTTGGCTTCAAATAATTTTATGGCGATTTGGTAGTGATCCTGAGTTTGTCGAGAGTCATGGGTATTATCTTACTGAATCGACGTCAAAAATGCTAAGCAAAGTTCTCAAAGATGCAAATCCCAACGTTCGACAAGTAGCTAAATCGTGCTATTGGTGCTTCCAGAGTTTATTTCCTGCCGAAGCAGATTTATTGATGAAAAAGCTTGATACGAATACCGTAAAAGCACTAGAACGGTCGAAGCTTCAGTCTCAAAAGGGGTCGGTCCATGCCCCTGCAACTCGGAGTATACTGAGACCACAGATTCGACTGAGGAGAGAACCTGGCGCAAGAAGAAGTGAATCAAGTGCGAGTGAAAGCACATTTGGAAGAGATGATTATCATAAACCCAGCTCTGCACCCGCAACAGCTGCTCCTAGGATCTCGTCAAGGCAACACGAGAGGGAACTTACTAGAGCCTCGACGGATATTCATCAGCCACTAACTAGTCACACTTCTAGATCATCAAGTTGGTCTATGGGCAATTCTATCAATAGTGGAGTACTGCGCCCGTCATTACGTTCAACTAATGCAAAAGAAGTAGCTAAACGCTCAAT
The DNA here is from genome assembly GCA_030563365.1 of Hemisphaericaspora xylanilytica. Lineage (NCBI taxonomy): Eukaryota > Fungi > Ascomycota > Pichiomycetes > Serinales > Debaryomycetaceae > Hemisphaericaspora > Hemisphaericaspora xylanilytica. The sequence goes on along the minus strand of JAKUCC010000107.1, from coordinate 18,840 downwards.
CGACAGTACCAGAGAGGCTGCCCCAAGCACCCCAGTAGAGGAAAATGCCAGGAAGTCCTTCTCTTTTACCAATGGTAAAGACCCAATTGTAGAGTTCTTGTCCTCATCCGAAGCCGCAGTCGTGGAAGAAGGCGTTAATTTGTTGACATTTGCTATAAAAGGGAATGAGGAACTACCAAGTGGCATAGACCAATCTCTCAAGCAAGCATCCCTTAGCTACCCATTGTTGTTGAAGCCATTATTTACGTCAACTGAGAAAATATTCAACGTTGTTGCAAGTCTTTACAATGCAAGTGACCTATTGCGTGTTTGTTCGATTGTACTTCCGAGAATTGATGAGAAGCATGTTCGGTTGATAACCGCGTGTATCTCCTCGGATGAATTATATGAAGTTATCGCTGATATCATTTACGAGCTTTCCAACACCAACAGCATTTATGATAACGCGATGGCAGTACATGCTATTAATTATGGTCATATCATTTTGAGACAGTTGGTTCATTTCATTCTGATTGCTTTGAATAAGATCCCTATTGCAGATGATACGCTCAAGAAATTAATGAGTCGATCCATCAACCTCGTGATTCCGTTCAAAGAAGAAGAGGGATATAAGACTTTAGGGCAGTTGTTGTGTCAATTGTATAGCATAAATCCTGATGAGTTCCTTGTAGCTCTCAAACAAGCAGACACAGAAACAGCCGAAGAAGTTGAGAAGATTGTTGGATTAGATAGCATTTTGACACATGATACACCATTGAACAACAACATTTTTGAGCTTACTGAAGTACGTCCCGCTGAGGCAGCCAAGTTCAAAATGTCGCCTGTTAAGGTTCCGGTTGATTTTACCATGATTGTTCCCCAAAGACACCTTAATGTACTGCTAGAAGAATATGCAAGACATCCAACGCCAGTATCCAATGTCAGTCCTTCTCAGAGCGAAAATGTTGAAATGGGAATCCAGGCGCAGGAGAAAAACGATAAGGAGGAGGCATCTACAGATATTGATGGAGCGAATGGAGCTGCAGGTTTGTCGGACGACTTTGCACAAGTGACCATTGATGAACGCGCTCCGTCTACGGAAAAGATGATTGACATACAAAATATGTTGGATAAATTGGATCCGTTAAGACCGATTTCTAATAAGGCACAAAATATATCAATATATCAAGATGCAGAAGTTCCCAACCCAGAACCAGTAACGCGGGACGATAAGAGTACTAGATGGGAATGTCACTTTCTGGACCTATATCATGACTATGAAGAGTTTGGTAGTTTAATGGATATTGAGGATTTCAAAACTTGTTGCTTAGAATTTGCTCAGAGGGAGAATGTTGATAAGAATGCTGTAAGATTGATATCGACTTTGAAATTTCTTCCATCCAGTTCGCGGGAGTTTTACGAGTTTTATATGTCTGAAGGGAAGTATACACTAGCCAATTGTATCTGGACTTATTTCGACGACTTGAATAATATGAAGGTTTCAGGCGTCTTGCAAGGTCTAGCTTTGCTTAATCAGAACTTGAAGTTTGATGATACGGTAGATATGACACGAGTATGGGCATTACTCAATAGAACTTGTAAAGATCAAGGAATTGACAGCGAGGTTGGTTATATTTGGAATGATATTCTTCATAATATTGCAGGAATTGGAAGTAAGATTATGGAGGAATCGACCTTATTATGTCTAGAGAATGGGGACGCGAACCCATGTATTCAATTCGTTGCTTTGAATTATTTATCAAATGTGCTATCGCAAACTAATAATTTTAATAGCATCTTCCGGTTAGATCAAATACTTGCGAAATTGTTATCTAGTGCTCATGTTGATTCGAGAATGGCAGCCACGATTTGTTATGGGAATTTGATGAAGAATATAAAGTTATCACCCGAGGCTAGGAATGCATTAAATGAAATGAAATCAAAACGACCAATGGCTCAACAAAAGATTCTTGAGGCATATTGTGAAAATTGAAGAGTAGTATAGGTATAGATTATATATATAGAGCAGGTCGGAATATAAAAGCGAGTGTGATGATCAATTAATACATAATATAAACGAAAAGGATGAATATATATACATATATATATATATGTCTTCGAAACGAAAGATATTTCCAATTGAATTAAAAAACATTCCAATTAAATAAAAGTCTATTTTGTTGCCCCATCTCTCGTCATATTCACAATCCTCGAAGCTTTGGAATTGACCAAATCAGTAGGGGTTTCGTACACGGTTTTCCCCTTCTTACTCAACACATTCTGGTACATTCCCTGAGTCAGCTTCTTATTACTACTACTACTATTATTATTATTTTTCATAATCTTGGATGCAACTGTCAGTGGTGGCTGCAGTGAATGTTTCCTCTGGACAGCCTGTGTCTGAGCTCGATTATTCTTGACTTGTGCACCACCAAATCCAGCGCCATTACCATTTAGGCTTTGATAAAAGAATTGTGACAGGGCTGAAAGGGGTTGTCGTTGTATCATCCCACCAATCATTCCATTATTAACCGCCGCTATATTTCCATACTCGTCATCATTAGGATTGGGGAACATCACCTGTTGTTGACTAAAGGCATCAAAGGTTGGGGCTAATGTCGTTGCTGTTGCCGGGGCGATATTTGTCCAATATTCACTTTCAGGGTGTATTACATTCAACGATACAGGTATTTCAGTGGGGTATAGTATTGATGGATCGTAGAATTGAGTGATTGTTGCCGACGGTGGTTGGATGAATGTTGTTGGTTGTGGTTTTAGAAATGCTGGAGTTGTTAATTGTGCTGGTCCAAAGGTGGTTTGATATTTGGCTGAGAGGGGTAATGTTTGAGGAAAGAACTCTTCACCCTTTGAAGAATGGAGTTGTAGTAGTTTTGCTGATCTTGGCTGTAGTTGTACCGAAGAAATTGGCACGAGGGGGGTCTTTAGTGGTTGGGTCTGTTCAATGAGATATTCGTCATTAAATGCCACCGGGTTTGATTGTTGTTGTGCGGAATTAGGCGCGAATAGACTGGAATCCAAGAATGAATCATAATTTTCATCGATATATGCACCTGGTATATAATTTGAATCCAAAGTAATGTACTCATCTTGCTTTACTCCATTTGCTCCTTGATTGAGATAATCTAATGGGAAATCATCTTCATAATCGGAATTGGCCTTGTATTGAGCTGGAGTATCTTGATTAAGATACCCAAACTCTTCCTCGCGTTTTGTGGCACGTGTAGTTGATATGTATTCGGGAGAGGATTGTGAGCTTTGTAGAGTCTTGGCTTGTGGATTATTTGTCACAGTTGTCGTAGTTGGAGTAGATGAATATGTATCGTGATTATTCACATCGTTGAGACCTTTTTGAACATCCATATGTTTAGTTAATTGAGAAAATAAATTCTGAGATTCATCATAATTGAACGATAATGCTGGTTCCTTACAGGCAACCGTGGTTGCATTTTGACCCAACTTTTCCTTTTTCAAATCTCGTTCTAAAGCGTCAGCCATTAATTTATCATGAGGAACATTAAACCAAAAGAACACCTTTTGTTTCTTTTGAGTTCTTAAACACGAATTCTTGAATAAAAATTCCAAAAATTCTGATCTGGGTGGTTCTAATATTGCATCGGTGCCAATCTTTAAATTTCTTAAATCTGAAAAGATTCCTTCTTCAAACTTCTTTCGATCAACAATCTTACGACCAAAATGTTCAAATTTGTAAACAATACATCGGACGATATCAGTCCCAGTGATAAAATAAAGATTGTTCCAATAAACACAACTAACAAATCCTTCATCGGAGTTTAAATAGTATCGCCTTATAACTTGATTCTCTTGCCAATTGGCTGGTGCTGTTGCTAAAAAAAACTTTAAATCCTCAATTAGTCGTAACGACTCTTTGATATCTACTTGTGAACTGCGATTGTTGGATTCCATTGTATGAACGATTTAAAAGAAAGGCTTTGTGATATGTACGGATCGTGTGGTCTAATTGGAAGGTTGCCAGGTTGGCTAGGACGGGGGGTATCAATAAATTATTATAACGAGGGTATCAATTGTAATCGTTTGGTTTGCCAAAATGAACAAGCTGTCGGATGTATGCGTGGATATTGCTTGTTATTTATCTATTTGTATACTCAACTGAGGTGGTGGTGGTATGGTATGCCGGGATTTGGAAAAGAAAATTACTCTAAAAAAATTGATGATCACCACTGCTTGATGCTTGTTGATGGTGCTAGTCGTGAAGCTTATAATAGTAAACGAAATGACTAAATAGACAATCAGGAGAAGTCGTTTTTCTTAACCAGGTCAATTCCACCGTTATCAAGCCTAATCGAAATTTCTTATGTAACCAGTTTAGTTCAGTTTTCCTCCAAACAAAGAAAACCCAAATCCAGTTTTTTTTCTTAGTAGTGGGATGTGTTCTCTCAGTTTCTCACTCCGACTATGAGGGCCTTGTGTTTCTCTCTGGCTGGCAGTGCGTGGAGAAGATTAGTCAATTGCTGGTGGGAAGGTGGAGAATTCAAAAAATTTCTAAGCAACTGTCACTGTAAGAAAATAAAAATAAAAATAAAAACAAAAAAAATTCTCGGGACTTGTGTCGCAACAAAATGGTCTGTGTCGCAAATTTGGGGTTGACTGAGCGAAAGTGGTTTAGGCAATTTATGAAAATAACCAATAGTATCCAAACTTGTTTTGAATCTGTTCCCTTTTTTTGGTGTGTGGGAATGTTAGTTTGGTACTGTAAACAAAAAGAGCGACAAGTTGAAGTTTTGAAGGTTGTTTTGAATTGGATTGTTCGGAAAAACCACACAATTATGGGAGGAATGTTTCAGGGTATTTATAGTGGTGTTTCAACTTTGAGGTTCATGTCCCCTGAGCAAGTTTCATAATTTTACTCTGAAACACGACACAAAATTCTTTTATCTCCATCACCTGATTTACCAAGCAAATTATGGAAATGCTCAATAATGTACTCTGTTAATCTATAAATCGAATTCACCAGAGAATTTATTTAAATCACTCATGGTGCTTGCATTATTTTGCTTTACTTGGCAATCGATCAATCACATAATAATACGTCATGTTGAACATGGTTGCAACCTATTGGTTTTTTATTTTATCTTACCACTACCATCACTTCCCCCCCCCCCTCTTCAATCTTTTCGTCACTCTCTACTCAGAAACATTTGTCACCAACCTTCTCCCCGTTTGTTCCTACTTATTGTAGTTATTGTGTTTTGGGTGTGGTCCAAAAATATATTAAACGATTTTGCTATAAATATAATTTACACCATTTTCTTTCTAATATATAAACATTTATATACACACACAAAAAGGAGATAATATGATGACGATGGCAAAAAAAAAGTCAAAAAAATAAACCAAAAACCAAGAAAACAATAATCTGTTTAATCATCATAGTCACTCCAATCTTTCTTGTATGAGCTGGTGGTAATCCAAGGTGTCCCAACTAATGATACATTGCCATTGGTTGGAGTACCATCATCGCATGATTTCCCAATAATAACCTCTTTCCTGTCAGGTGGAGACTTCTTCTGGGCCGATGAATTTGCAGCCACGATGGATCCCCGTCTAAATGGCGGAACGTATTTCCCACTAACACTTCCACTTGATGATGTCGATAACAACATGGGAGTACCCCCGTGACCGTTACCAGCGTCGTTTAAATCTCCAAATATCGATTTTCTAGTTGCCACAGCATTAATAGAATTCTTTCTTCCATTGACATAATAAGCGCCATTTCTGCTATCAAGTGAAGGCGTCTTCTTGTGGTAACCTTGTGAATGATTCTGGTTCTGTTGCGGATGTTGATGATTTTGATCATGACCATTATATTCGTTTGCCGAGCTATACGCATTTCTTTGTAGGTCAAAATCATCTTCTAAGTGAAATACTTCATCATCATCATTTGAAAGGGAAAGGTTGTCCATTTGTTCCATCACAGGCTCAATCACTGGTGATCTTTGATAATTGGGTGACCTCAAATATGGTGGAATGTACTTTCCCGACGTTGACAAATTGCCAGCATTTCCATTCTGGGGAACAGGATGGTGCAACACTGGAATAGACGTGCTAATATTAGATGCCGCTGTGGTAGGTGCCGAAGCTCCACTTGGGTAGTAGGGCCTTCTTAATTTCGAAGTCGAATACAGTCTTGATTTCCGGCGATTTCCGTGGTAGTGATGATTATGGGATTCATTGTTCGTTGAATATTCCGAATTCCGGCGGTAATGTTGCAGGCTGCCCTGTTGGGGAGAATTAGCATAGCAGAATTTATTATACTTCTTACGATAATTCTTTTTCCACTTTCTTGTAGAATATTTGTATTTTGCTTTATCACTATTCATAAACCCGTTACCATCGCGATTGTTGTTTGCTTGCTTTCCAAATTTCTGCTCTCCATACTTATCCAAATAATGGTTGAAAACTGATTTAGGAGTAAAGAACTCTTCACGGACAAATCTATTGCCGCTGCTATTATTCGGATGAATACGATTCATATGTGAATTCTGCTTATAGGAGGCCACGTTTAAGGGTCTTCTAGTGTTTCTAATAAATTTGAATCCTGACCCACTTATCGGAATTGGCTTTACATGGGTATTTGAGGATAAAAGTGCATCTGCACGATGATTATGGGGCATTTCATCTAACGCGTCGGCTCGGTAGTTATGGGAAGTCTCGGCAAGTGCATCGGCACGGTGGTTATATATCGTTTCTGCAAGTGCATCCGCACGGTGGTTATATATCGTTTCTGCAAGTGCATCTGCACGGTGATTATGTGGAATTTCCTCGGGGATTTCTGGGGTTCGTGGCATATGCTGTTTAGGATGACTAGGGTAGTGTTTTCCATTGGCACTTGCAACGGGATTATTCGCAGCAACAGTTGTGTAATGTGCCTCCTTGTGAATATTGGTAGTTCCCTCTGCATCCACATTGGTAATTGATACGGATGCTGCAACGACCTTTGGCTTATACTGATCAAGTTTATTGCCTTCATTTACCATTACATTCTTGGGACTTTGTTCCGCTGATGAAATAGAAAGCTGTTTGGCTCCATCCACATCATCATACGATGTATATTCGTCTTCCATACTTTCAGGTTCCTCCTCCATACTCTCTGGTTCTTCTTCATAATCACTTGCCCAATATTCTTCGTCGATTGTGAAATACCGAAGCAATTGCAATTCTTGATTGATTTTATTCAAATCTCGATTATCAGGATCGATGGTCAAACTGAACCGCAATACTGAAAATAAATCACCACTCATTGTCGAGAAAATATCGAACAACGCTTCTCTATTATTAACAAACTGTATGAATCGCTTGTCCGAGTAATTGGCCACCTGGAATGGATTCTTGTGAAATACTAATGTCAATAAAATAACCCCCAATGACCAGATATCTGTTTTGCATGCATCATATGATTCCAAATTGTTATCAAATAATTCTGGGGCCATATATCTTTCAGATCCAATGTCAAATTCATCCTTATTTGTAATGAATCTTGTAGTTGTGGATAATCCCCAATCACATAGCTTAATACTCCAATCTTCCGCAATCAAGATATTTTCTGGTTTTAAGTCACGATGATAGACACCATGTGAATGACAAAATTCAACCGCATTCAATACTTGTTGGAAAACGTCTTTGATATCTTGTGTAGTTGCTGGTCCATTCCCGTTATGAATTGCTTCATACAAATCACCTCTTGTGCAAAATTCTAAAATTAAACATGAATCAAAATGATCAATTAATTGAGATATGTTAGGATGATTACCTAATATTTTGTGAATTTTGATTTCCTTCTGAGCTTCGTTAAGTAAATTGTTTATAACAGACTGTCTATATTGTCTAGCCCCCGATTTCGGACACCCATCATCCTCATCGGTGTCTTCTTCAATATAGCTTGATGGGGGCGGTTGAGATCTTAACTTTGCTGGACTTGAAGATGGACGCGAATTATTTTTGGTTTTATCATTGCTGCGCTTATAATCAACAGGATAAATGAATTTAACTGCGACTAATCGATTATTGAAGTGGGTATCCTTAGCCACTGATACTAAACCATAAGAGCCTTCACTTATGTCGCTTACCTTGAGATATCTGTCTCGCAATAAGCCGCCTTTGTCATATTGTTCAAATTGTTCCATTTCAATTTGTAGTTCTCGAAGTCGAAAATCAATCTAGGAATAAAATTCTAAGTTGGCAAGTCTGAAATATTTCGCGTTGAAGGTAAGGGCTATTTGATAATATTTTTTAAAAAAAACGATTCTTCTAATAAACTAGGAATAGGCAAGGTGTTTTTTTTGAATGCTTTTTTGGGGGGAATTAAGAAATGAAATGAAATAAAAATCGTTGACTGTAAAAGTTGGTCGTTGGTCGTTATAAAAATGCAAAATATGTGATATTCAATTAACGTGATATGATATTATGATAAGTCGTTAATAATTAAAATTTGTTTAAATACGCATAAATGGGAATTCGTTGAATCTGTTGTATAAGAATGAAATGAAAGGTTGAAGTCGTTAAAATAAAAAAAACACCAAAGGAGTAAATGCAAAAATGAACTAACTAGTTGTAAGCTGTTGGTGGAGGTGATGAAATTGATATAGGAATGCTTCAAACAACTGGTGTGGATAGTAGTGGTGATGATTGTAGTAGTAATTGGTATGGTTGATTAGCTGCTTGAGATTGGTTGTAAAAAAAAAAAGGTTGAAGTGGAAATCCGTTAAGCCTTTATATAAATAAAGTTTGGTTGTATAACCAAAAAAAGAAAATTAAATAAAATAAAATGGAAATCAAATAAAATTGGGAAACCCAAAAAAAAGCAAATGATAGACAACAAATGTATTTTGTTGGCAGGAGTTGTATAGGGTGTGGTGGTAGTTGTGATGGGTATGTTTCTATCAATCTTTAGTGATAAAAGTGTTGGTTGTATCACTAAATTAAAACGTACTTTGGGAAAGTAATGGACTTTGATTAGACCAACGAGAAAAAAAAAAAGAACACCGACAAAACTGTGGAGGTGAAGTGTGATCAACGATAAATGATGACTCTTCTTTACTTTTATATTATGTGGTGAGTTTACTTATACGCAATGATTTCAATTTGTGCCCCAAATAAGAAAAAAGAAACCACCCTTTTTTTATTTACTTGATTGGCGTTTTATGGATAAACATCAATCGTTATCTATCTTCATTCAATGATTCACAACCCACTACAATCTATCTACCCCTTATTCTGTAAACTCTCATGTGCATCTAATATAACTATACAGCTACGGTTTAATATAAAACTAACGTACAATCAAACAATAGATTAAGAAAATTAACAACCCACCCAATTCTAGCTCTGCACCCATCATGATTGAACAATAAGTAAGTAAATACAAATACAATTCCTCCACTCCCCCACCTCCGCCTTCATCATCAACAGTATTTTTATTATTGAACCGGACAAAAAAGGAACCAAAAAAAGAAAAAGAAAAAGAAACGAACCGAAATCAAAAGAATTGAAAGGAAAAATCAAATCTTCAATCATTCATCTTGCTACTATGTACAACTACGGCGATGGACCTTACCGGAGATAGAATAAAACAAATTGCCGTGAGCGCATTTATTAATTAAAACAGTATTTATATCAAAATGACATCATTAGAGTGTAATCCAACTTACGAGAGTGCTGAATCAAGAATAGATCTATGTCGTCATGTCGTAAAAATGTATAAATTGGGATTAACTTTATTCTGTCTCTATTGTTAAACTGTGTTGCTGGTGCTGGTTTGCAGTTCCTCGGTAAGTGTTCTTTCAGTTTATTCATTCTTAATATTTATATCTTTTTGATAGATTCAATTGTTATTTTCAACTTAAAGTCAAGCTTATAAGATTTGTTGAAAGAAGCAAATCGATAAATCGGTCCAGATAGAGTATTCACAAGAACTGAGTTACTGAATACTTATCATTACGAGATTGTAAACGAATCAGATAAACGAAAATCTCGTGAAGAAACTGAAAGAACAGAGAATTAGTTTTCTGCTTTTAATCAAACCAATAAATGAAAGAGTATGTCCGATAACGAAGACATCAATAGTGTCTTGGAAGCTATCCAAACTCTCGCTGTCCAAACTAAGGAAACGGATGATGTAGACAATTTAGCACTCGGATCAGAACTTTCGAACAGAGATTTTCCGACCATAAAGTCAAGTTGGAAAATCTCAGATATAAAGTGGTCATCCAAGTGCTTAATTGTGACACTGCATCATTGGTTTCCTTGGTTTGGGTAGTGAGAGCTTGGATAAAACAACAATTGTTTTACCAACAGATTAATCCAAAGATCTTTAGACTCAAGTAACTCTGTCACATTTTTATAGAAACTATTAAAACAGCAACAATAATAGAGTAAACAAACTAACACAGTGCACGAAAGATTATTTGCCGCTAATTATTTTTGTCGCGTCAAATTGATTAGTGATTTTCATGCCAAGGAAAAATAGAAAGAGACATTTCCATGTACAGTACACTCTATTAACCATTTTACCATACAAACTTTAAAACCAGTCCATCGAGCATACTCAGCTAGTATTCATCTATAAACATACATATACACACGATGGATGACCAAATACCTATATTCTTATCCGTCACGGGAATAGAGGATGAATCAATTGCTAAGCAATTCTTGGAATTAACAAATGGTGATTTGGAATATGCAGTCACCCTATACATGGAGTCAGGTGGGCAACACCAACAGGGAGCACCTACAAGCACATCAAACCATAATACATCAGCGTCATCTGCCCAGGATGACGAAGAATTAGCGAGGAAATTACAACAAGAAGCATATGCAGACTCAGGTGAACCTATTAGAGAAGCAGATGCAAATGTCCATCGTCATGAAACATTGGTTGATCCTACCCAAGGATTGTTCCACCCTCAACAATTCCAAAATCGTCCAGTCGATGTATTTGGAAATAGACGAGAAGGAATCTTTCACCAGAGGTACACCTTTGACAATTCGGATGGCATAGATATGGATGATGATGATGATCATCATGATAATTTCTATAGTGCGCATGACAACGAAGACCACGACGATGATGATGATGATGATAATGACCATATTCAATCCTATCATGATTCGTCTGATGATGGCAATGATGACTCAGATAGAGTTCGTATCATTCCAATTAATCGTCGTTCGCGTGCTCGCCTAGCACGAGATGCCGAACTCACATCAACTCAAAGAAGACTTGCCAATCTTTTCCGTCCGCCATTTGATCTTATGTCAATGATCAGTTTAGAACAAGCAAGAAGTGAAGCTACTCAAGCACGTAAATGGATCCTTATCAATATTCAAGACTCCCAAGAATTCCAATGTCAAGTAATGAATCGTGATTTCTGGTCAAATGATCGGATCAAATCAATCGTCAAGGATAATTTTATCCTTTTACAATATCAATCTGATTCCAGTAATGGTGAACAATACGTTAATTTTTATCACGCAGATGCATTCCCACATTTAGCAATCTTAGATCCATTAACTGGTGAACGTCTAAAGCAATGGCCAGAAGGTATTGTGCCCAACATCGACAATTGGATTAAGGATGTAAATGATTTCTTGGACCAATTCTCGGTCGGACCGGATTCTACAAACCCGATCGTCACTCACGAACCCAGAATTGATCCTGATAGTTTAACAGAAGAACAACAGATTGAATTGGCCATGAAACGATCCATGCAGCAATCAAGTACATTGGGTACCTCAGCTGATGATGCAATCGTCGTCGATGGAGATAGTGATGATGACAATCAAGAAGAAGACATGCCTGAAATATCACCTTCTCCTCCAGCAATTAGTGCTGAGGATGAGGTTCCACTGGATCCATTTGATGCCATCAAACCAATCGATCATCCTGAACCTACTGAACAGCCATTCACTCGAGTTCAAATTAGGTTCCCTAATGGGAAGAGATTGGTGCGCAAATTACAACCAAATGATAAAGTGATTGTGATTTTTGAATGGTTGAAAAATGTGTTGGCTACTCAAGGAGATCAATATGGACTTGAACCACAAGATCGATTTATTCTTTCAAATAGTTCAAATAAATCATTCAAATTTATAGATTCGTTAGATTTGTCTATTGAAGAAGCAATGTTGAAAAACGCAAGTATCCTTCTAGAAAAGGATTAGAAGAATATAATATATATATATATATCTGATATTGATATACTTTTTTACAATGCATGAAATTTCTCTATCGGTGGCATCGTGTGCCATGTTAATCGATTATTCGCCTGTGGGCCTGGATTTATTAATCGCTTGTAATCTTCACGTAATGCTCGTTGTTCGGGAGTAAGGGACATTTCATAATTTGCCTCCTCTTCGTCGTCATCGTATTCTTCTTCATCGTCGACATCGTCATCATCGTCCTCATCATCATCCTCGTCTTCTTCTTCTGCACCTTGCATCGAATATTCCTCGTCTCTCTCCTCTTCCTCTGGTGAACTTGTATCGGAATAGTCAAAGCTGTATACTCCTTGTTCTTCGGCATCTTGGCCCTCTTCATTCACCGCATCACCACCACTCGATTCTTTAATCCCATTCCTAATCAGCAAAATATCATTCTCAATATCTGCATCATCCAACCTTTTACACGGGGTAAACCCATGCTTGTTCGTTAACAGTTTCCTAGTTAAAGGAAGCTTACATATCCTATTTGTTCTATCAATGATTGATCTTCGTATACTTGTCAATTCGATTCTATTTTTATGAGGCAAGAATCTCGTATCGAGATTCACGTAATCGGAATCATGATTATACTTGATAATTGTCGATACATCCTTGGTGTTGATAGTATTTACTTTGGAGTCATCTCCCGCTTGTTGTGGTTGAGCAGGGGTGGATCGGCCCTCTTGCTCAGATTCTGATGGGCGAGCCTGTTGTTGTTCGAGGGATTCAATTATTTCCAATGGGTTGACCACAGAACGGAAATAAACTTTATTTGCATGATCTAGATATTTCCGGTGGATATTCATATGATGATTTTCTTGATATAATTGGTATAATTCTTCATTAGTACGCTCAATAAGTTCTTGCTTCTTCCGCAAAAGGTCATTATAATATTGTTTCCAAATTATTACTCTATTACCATACAGATTCTTCTTAATCAAATCTGCTTGATAATTCTTTTCACTAATTATTGATCCTAATAAATCTTTATGAAGTTGGAAAACTTGGTTGAAAAGATATGGAAATGGTAATCTACCATTCTCATCTTGATTAGTAAACATGTCATCAAAATCCAATGGACTTTGTAAACTTTTGAAAATCTCAGTTAATTCGGTTTCATATTCATCTATCGATTTCAATACATCAGTTCTATTGGTATCTAGAATCAAGTCTTCAATATTTGTTTTCATATTATTAATAGTTTCAATTTCAAAATTAAATATCTTGAGCCAATTTTTATCATTATTACCAGCAAGTCTAATCAGAATAGCTAATTTCTCAATCATGGTATTTATTCGTGATAGTCTACTTTGCAAGTACTGGCGAGATAATTGGGTAAACTCTTGGGCAATCGTCGATTCTAGGTTGGTTAATTCATCTACAGAAAGACCGGCTATTGATTGCAATTGTCGTGGATCGAATTTTGCATCCTTCCCATTTGCAGTTTGGTTCTGTTTGGTGATACTATTTGATCGTTTGTTTGAATTGTTCATGGTGGTTGAAGTCGATAGAAAGGGTGTAGACATTGTTTATAACAACAGATGGTGAGGATGGATCATGCAATAGTAGTATCACTTAGTTTGTGTTACTATGTCGTGTAAAATGGACTAATGGTTGGCTATAGAGTAAGTAGTCTACTCTGTGTAATGTGGTTGATGGTTAAAAATTGGTTGAAGTCGTAAATTCCTTTTTTGTTTTTTTTTTTTTGGTTGCAAGATCTTTTTTTTTTTTGCTTCTTCTGCTTTTGGCTACAGTTTGAGAAAATGTACAAACTTAAACAGGTCAATAGAGAACTAAATCTTAATTACTGTGAATTACATTAGCTGACCAAATATTACTCACTATATAGTCCCCCCACAGACACTCTATCTCATCAACCCCACAATCTACGTTTACTCAAATCAAAAAATCAATCAAGTAATTTACAGGAAGATCTGGCATGTGACCACAGCATGTCCGATCCAAGGTACGCCACTAAACTCTCTCCACAATGTGGTTTTTTTTTGCTTCCAAGATGCGGCTTTCTAAGTAGTACCTGATAATTTATCCTGTAATTGGGTCACTTGGGAGTGGATGCTGGATTGAACATCTCCAATATCTGCAGCAATTAGTTTGACTGTAAGCCTGTTCAAATCAGAGGCTGTTAATCTGCACTCTTACCATTGGTGTTCTTCAATTAGAACCATTGGGGTTGGAAATAACTTCCGGGGATTGAAAGTATGGAAATATTGAAGAACAACCTACTTTGAAAATGTTCCTGTTGTTCGACTCGGCATATCCCACGGAGTGGTATTTACCAACTCAGATAAACTCATACTCCATAAATTCATAAGGATCCCGAGTTTCAATTCCCAAATTATGCGTACTTTCTACAGTATTGGATACATATCTAACATTTCTGTATTGTATAATTTGGTTAACTAGCAACGGCTAGACGCAAATCGATCCATTTGATATTGATTTCATCATCTTTGTTACACTTTTTCAATGCTTTCAATCTCTTTTGGTCCGAACATCTCTCTGGAATGCCATAATTACCAAAAGCGACCTTCGAATCATACAACTCGCAAGGCTTAAAAGGTAATACTTTCCTGCCAATGGTTTGAATTAGACGGATTCGAAGCCTTGTTTGCTTTTGATCATGATAGTCAGTAGGCATATAATTACCCTTACCTAAATAACTAGTAGTTGATTCAATTTCCAGTTTTACATTTTTTGTAGAGCCCAAGAGAGATATCACTCATGCCATCTTGATCAGAACACTGAAAAGAATTCTGAACAGATTCTCCATACCCTTAGAAGATCTTAGTATTTATAAATCACAAAATGCTAGGTTTCTGTTCTGATGGTGCTTTGTTTAAAGAGGATTTCATATCATTTGACATTGCTTCGACACCTGTGTCCCCATCTAACGCGTTATACTTTACGCTATTAGGCAATTATCGACTCGCAATATCCCGTTAATTCATTATGCGACGACGCATATGTATTTTCCGAAAAGTTAAAGGATCTAAATAGACTTCTTTCCATAATTCACAGGAACTACGTTTAAATAATCAAAAACAAAAAATCAAATCACATATCCCAAATCACCCCAACTAGAGCTTATAATATAAAAGTACACCTATACGAGCAATATTTATCTATCTTCAGCCCATTCATTTTCTCTTCTAATTGCGTCTTCTTCTTCAGGAGTAAAATCATTAACAATGTTGAATGTTCTTCTCAATTCTTCTGGAGACTTACTCTTAATCATTTCAGCAACCATCTTACATCCAGATTCTAATAATGGTTTAATATTCAAATAATTAGCAGCTAAGATTATTTCATAAAGCATTTCTTGATCAACCTTCAAGAAACTTCTGTCCCATTCTTCAACAGGAATGGACTTTTTAATATCATCATCTTCATCATCTGGGAACACGGTGTTTCTGTGGTGTTCACACCATTCTAACACCTTGGCCAAAACTGGGGCTCTGACGTTTGGAGTGGGGATTTCGAAATCTTCTTGTAATCCATCTGGGTTTAAATCATTGATCATGTTTTTGATCAAGATTGATTTTTCAGCAATTTGTTGGTCAACTGGGAATTTTTCATCATCGGATGAGATGATTATAACTTTAGGAGAAGACATTGTTTATATTGATGATGGAAATGATACTATGGCAATGATTGTTTGATAAAGATACCGTGTAATTGCCATTTTTTTATATTTTCCACAAGACTGGTAAACTTTGGAGGGTGTGTTTTAATAGAGAGAAAAAAAGAAAAGTAGGTTATTAGACTGTGTAGAATTCTACAGAATCAGGTTTTCTGTATAGTTTTGTATTGTATAGTTTTTCCTTAATACTACAAGTAAAAAACTACTAATCAAGAAACCTTCTCCTCCTCTTCAAGCTTTCTACGATAAATTACTCAGTAGATGAATAAATTAAAAGCTTTTTATTTATAATATTCAAATTGTCTTAATATAGAGATTACTTTAGGGAAAGTCAGGTGACCACTAATCTTCTAGACTTTACTCAAAATTGGAATAAATTCCGGCACTAAAATCATCCAATTCATCCAATTGATTCAAGTTATTGATATACACATTTCCTGATAACTCATCTCCTCCACTTTCTTCACCACCAGTTAATGAACTCAAATTCTTGATGAATCCTTGTATATCATCTTCTTCCAATTGTTCTTTTGTCTTATTGTGCTTTTCTTCTCCTTTGAGACCATCATTATCCATCATGATTCCATTTTGGATCGATAATTGAGCTAAGAAATTGGCCAATTTATAGCTCTTGTTTGGAATCTCAATTATTCTTTGGTTCTCGTCTGGTAAGTTACCTGATCCAAGTAATAAACTCGACCCCAATGCTGCATTGCTACCTAAGCCCATCGATATATTCGAGGATAATATATTCAAATTGGTCAAGACCAATGTGTTTAGCAAATCAAAGAAATAAACATTACTATCCATAATGATTGAATTGGTTTCATTGATCAACTTTAATAAATTGGAATCAGGAATATCCAATTGATGCATCATATCAGGATTCGTATTCATCATTGTCTCTAACAAATCAGAATAATTAATTGGGAAAATGTTAGCCAAAATAAATTCACGATTGTTGGTATTAAGCTCAGTTATGATATCTTGTAAAAGAGAATCAAATTCTCCCATAGTTAACTCTGCCTTTGGTGTAATCTTTTCAAATTTCTTGGTAACTAATGCTTCAATGATTGAATTAAGATTTACCCATCCTTTATTCAAAAGCCACCATCCCAAAGAAAGATAGCTTTGTTCGGTTATGTAATTTTCATGAGGGTCAACATCATTATTAACTGATTTAACACCAGCCATCAAAATTGCTGACTCCAAATAAGATCTTCTTGCTAAAATATTCAATTGTAATTTGGTAACCAATAATAAACCGGAAATTGAATACATTAAAGTTAAGGTTCTAGTTATTGTTTTTATCTTTAATAAGTTCCATAATTCAGTCTTTGACTTATTCATATAATGAGACAATTCTGATTCAGAATCTTGATGGTTCTCCAACAAATTCAAATTCTCGCTTGTTAATTCGGTTCCTGCTCTTGATTTTTCGCTCTTCTTTAACCTCAATGCTTGTGTAATTAATTCAATAGGTAAATTCTCAACGATAGGACCAGTCAATACTGGCAAAAGCGCTAATATGGTATAATAGCAATCTTGCTGTGTTTGTAAGAACCGCTCTTTGATTTGTCGCTTAAACAACAATTCTTGTCTCAACGAATTTTGATAATTTCTAAATTTTTTGACAACAAGCTCGTTGACTAGGAGATATAACGAGGCTGCAACGGCACTGGTAATTATTAGTCTTCTTCTATTTCTTTTAAAGAAACCGGCGATAGATGAAAATATCGGCATGATCTTTTATATGGTATGGATGTCTATGAAGGTTGCTATGAGCTTGTCAAAAGAAAATGCAATATTCAACTGTATGAAACTATCAGGAATACTAACAAATGCAATAATAAGTAGTTCGGAATCGCTCTCAATAGTAAAAGTATATATGTGTGTATGTACCTTGTTCTCACAGATGATGAAATAACCAAAATGAAAACTGACAATTGGCGTTGATAATAATACCTTTGTCTTTGGAAGTCTCATTATCAATCTCTTTTTTTTTTTCCTCTGTCACTGCTAAAGGCTGAAGTCCCGAGGTTCAACATTTTCAAAGTGTGGAGAAATTTAATTACCAGCAAAATTGCCCTTATACTTGTCATGTGATTACCCTCGGAGATCTATCCCCAGATTGTATTATAGTTATAAATGCACTAATGATAACTTAGACGAGGCTAAAGTTAGAATCAGCATCAACATGTCTGTTCATTCATGCATTGATTAACTAACTCGACAACTATACGGAGAATACTTCGTATGGAGCTACCATGTGTTATGGGCAAGAAAGAGGCCACATGTTGGAATGTATTATATTTTACACATCTTGCATTAAATGCATTATTAAACCATCACTGCCGACATAAGGTTTGAACAGTGGAGTAAGTAGCTGCAGTCTTCTACTTCTAAATAATCCGCTTTAATTGTGAACTATTTTTCAATTCGGCAGATTTGTGTTTCACAAAATCGGGAATGGGTAAAAGAAAACCGAACCTATCAATCTTGTCCATTTCTACTCCTGTGGGACATTGTGGGATAGCAGCATGGTTTAAGGGAGTGAAAGGTTTTGTATGGCAGTTCATTCTACAATTCTCAAGTACGCGAGTAACAAATAATAACATATCAAGGGCAGCAGGATGCGGCAGAAGTCTTGCTACAATCTACATCAATCGAATTCGCATAACCCAGATAATGTATTCCATCCTAGACTAATAATTACCTAAAGAAATCTACTTACTGTCTGCAAGCTCCTTACCGGATTCCTTTTGAATATATGGTCCAAGTGGACTTTGGAGGAACGTATCGTAGTATCCTTGCAAGTACTCGAAGGTTGCATCTTCAATATCGGGGTAAAGGAAATTCGTAAATCTTGCATTATGTACGCATCCTTCTACTGGTGGCTTCCCCTTAAATCTTTGTTCAATCCAAGTAAATGCAGCTGG
>JAKUCC010000106.1:6234-25325 GCA_030563365.1 Hemisphaericaspora xylanilytica | reverse complement strand
GAAAACCTTAGCGGCATTTTGCTAAATTGTAAAAAAAAAAAAAAGAAAATAAAAAAAAAAAATAAAAAAAATAAGAACATTAAAAATAATTTTTCCTGCCAAATTACCAAAACCGCTCAAAAAAATACCCTCAAATTTTAAGAGTTAGTAAACGAACCCATTGTCCAGGCTCCATCTAACTTGCAAAAAAACTAAATATTCAAGGCGCAACATTACTTGACAAATTAAGTAAACACCGAACACTTTGTACAATTTTGGTGGAGGAAGAGGAGGAGGGGGGGGGAATTTGGACGTTATACTCTTATATTCTAAGTTAAAAACACGTAGCCAAGTTTGGAGAATGACAGGATGCAAATATTACCTTTCGTATTTGAATTACGTTTGGATGAACATTAGTAATGCAAAATTTACTGCAATGACCAACTGCTGCTCCATGCTCGCATCTTGCTCATTTTTTTGGGGATCTGAATGGCTTTTGACGGGTGTTTTTCTTTGGTCTCTTTCCGGACAGTTTTTCGGGTTCTAAAAATACTCTCTTGTCATCACCGTTAAGGTGAAAAATCTCGAGGAAAAATACCTCTCACTGAGAGGAATAACCGGATTTTTGCAAGTTTTCCCCAGATTTTTTTGTCAGCCATTTTTTCACTGAGACTTTAATGTTTTTTTGGGCATTCGCTTAGCGTTTCCGTTAGGGAAGACTTTTTTTTGCGCCGCAGTGCCCACCCCTCCATTCCATCACACGTCAATTCGAGGTAGTGGCATTACACAGTTACAATGATTCGGAAGGCGGGTGTATTATTCCCAATATTCTATTCAACCAAATAAGGAACTACACGATCCAAACAGACTGTAATGGAGGGGAATCCGTTGTTCTTGGTAACTGCAAATGATGATCGATTGCTACATCCACATTTCTCGGAGACTTCCAGTTTGTTGTAATGGAGTTTTGGCTAAATGTGGTATTCGCTCAAGTATTTTTTTGTTTACACCTTTTTAGCCAAATGCGAAGACAGAAAAAAAAAGCAAAACTTCGGTCATCTGTCTGGATGATTTGTCTTGTCATTATTAAATGATCACTTTTTTTTTGGAACTGGGCACATTCTATGTATTGATGGCATTAATGTGGAGATGAACCCCGTAAAACCGGATACTCATATTTCTTCTGGGGTTTAATGCCACATTTTAATATAAACTTTTAGTAAATAGGGCGTTAAACCAAGATTTGCCTCATGAACTCGAGTAAACTGTAAAAAGAATGAGAGGTGTACCAAAAATAAAAAAACCCCAAACATGCAAAAGTAGAAATAAAACCTGTAAAAATCCCGATAATAGAGGGGGGTGCCGTTTCCCCCGAATTATTTTTCACTGAATACCATAGTGTCAGAAATCGGTATTGCTGTAATAATTTCATCAGTTTTTAAGGAGAGATAGTTAAAAATCAGACAGTCATACAAACCAAATCCATCCAGACAGACAATTTCTTGATAAAAATTTATTTCACTATAAATACCATTGAAATTTCTCCATCTTTTTAAACTCCTTCTCCCACTCTCTCTCTCCTTTCCCTTCTTTATAAGTGCATTGTTCTTTTCTTTTGCAAATTTTACATTGAGAATTAGTTATTACACCTCCGTGATATCTATCTATAAATAATTATGACTGCTGGTTCTGCTGCTATTGAATCTGGAATTCAAAACTTACATATCTACAAGGCTGGTGGAGACAATGATTCCAACATAAGTCTCAAACACGACTACATTGATTCCCCATTCCAAGGAAAGAAGGATCAATTTGAACAAGTTTTGGACTATTTGGATTCTACCGGATTTATCCCAGAATCATTGATTGAATCAGAAACTAAATGGTTTTATGAATGCTTAGGTATTGATGATGTCTTTTTCGCTAGATCATCCCCACAAGAAATTGCTTCCCATATTCACGCCTTATATTCGTGTAAGGTGCAAGCTTATGCAAGCGGTAACTCTGACGGTGCACAACCATTGATTAGTTACAAACGTGAATCGGACGATCATGCAGTATTTTTTGATACTGTGGATACCGAACTTTATCAAAGAAACCAATTTGAAACTACCATCGATGACAAGTATATCGATCCAAGTTGTTCTGCTGATAGAAGTCATCGTACTGAATATTTCAGTGCTCCATTGAATTATCAATCCGATGCTATTTTACTGGGTGTTTACCAAAAGAATAAGCAATTGAGAGAACAATATGTCAGATTATTCTTCGTTTACAAGAATCAATATAACATTCAGGAGGAAGTCTCTACAAATGAAACTGATATCAACAAGATTGGTGATGCTACCTTTTTAAAGATTGCTTCTGAAAAGACCAAGACTTTATACTCCGAAATCATCTCCGATGTTATCAAGACCACTGGTCCAGTCATTAGACATTTCCCAATTGAAGATTCCGAAGAATATAGAGTTGTTATTGGTTACAGACAAAAAACTTCCGCAAGATATAACTCTGCTTTGAGTGATTTAGCCAATTACTATAAGTTACATACTACCAGAAAATATGTGGAACAATTTGCTAATGGCGTTACCATTATTTCCATGTATGTCACTTCCAAGCTGAGAAAATCCCAAGTTGATTTGTCAATCTACCAAGTTATCAAGGAAGCTTCATTATTGTATTGTATTCCACACAATTATTTCCACGACAGATTCATTGAATGTGAGTTATCTTTACAAGAAGCCATTTATGCTCAATGTGGTGTTATCTTTGTTACCCATTTCTTGAACCGTCTTGGTCCAGAATACGCCAAATTGTCTGCATTGTTAGATCCATCCAAATCTGAAGAACATGCTGAAGTCTTGAGTAGTTTGAAGAGAAGATTAAGATCTGAAACTTATACCCAAGAATACATCAAGGAAGTTTTCGATACAAGAAGAGATATTGTTCGTAAATTATACCGTTCATTTGCTGACGTTCACTACATTAGATCTTCCATGGAAAAGACCTTAAGTTACCAAAGATTATCTCAAATCACTCCAGTTGGTACCGAAGCTGAGTTTGAACAATTATTGAGTCGTGAATGCTCTCAAAATGAACACCACGCTATTGTTTTAAGAGCATTGTTTGCTTTCAACAAGTCTATCTTGAAGACCAACTTCTACACCTCCACCAAGGTTGCCCTTTCTTTCAGATTAGACCCATCTTTCTTGCCAGCATCTGAATATCCTGAACGTCCATATGGTATGTTCTTCGTTGTTGGTTCTGATTTCAGAGGTTTCCACATTAGATTCAGAGACATTGCTCGTGGTGGTATTAGAATTGTTAGATCAAGATCCCAAGATGCTTACAATGTCAATGTTCGTACCTTATTCGATGAAAACTACAATTTGGCAAATACTCAACAACGTAAGAACAAAGATATTCCAGAAGGTGGTTCCAAGGGTGTTATCTTATTAGATCCAACTTCTTCTGCTCAAGATCGTCCACAACCATGCTTTGAAAAGTATATTGACGCTTTGATTGACTTGTTATTGAAGCAACACATTCCAGGAGTCAAGGATACTTATGTTGATTTGTACAAGAAGCCAGAAATCTTATTCCTTGGTCCAGATGAAGGTACTGCTGGTTACACAAACTGGGCTACTTTACATGCTCGTGACCGTGGTGCTCCATGGTGGAAGTCTTTCTTGACTGGTAAATCTCCAGAATTGGGTGGTATTCCTCATGATGAATATGGTATGACTACTTTATCCGTTCGTGCCTATGTGAACAAGATTTACGAGAAGTTGAACATTGATGACTCCAAGATTAGAAAGTTCCAAACTGGTGGTCCAGATGGTGATTTAGGTTCTAATGAAATCTTACTTTCTAGAGGTGAAAATTACGTTGGTATTGTTGATGGTTCTGGTGTTATTTGCGATCCTCAAGGTTTGGATAAGGCTGAATTAATCAGATTAGCCAAGGAACGTAAGATGATCCAACACTACGACAAATCCAAGTTATCTCCTCAAGGTTACGTTGTTTTGGTTGATGATATGGATGTCACTTTACCAAGTGGAGAAGTTGTTACCAGTGGTGTTGCATTCAGAAACACTTTCCACACCAAGTTAAAGCAACAATACGGTACTAATGGTGTCGATTTGTTTGTCCCATGTGGTGGTAGACCAGCTGCAATTGATACTCATAATGTCCATGAATTGATTGATGAAAAAACTGGTAAGTCTATTGTTCCATACTTTGTTGAAGGTGCTAACTTATTCATTACTCAATCCGCTAAGCTCATCTTGGAAAAGGCTGGTATTGTTATCTTCAAGGATGCTTCAACAAACAAGGGTGGTGTTACTTCTTCTTCATTAGAAGTTCTTTCCGCATTGGCTTTTGATGACAAGTCCTTCCTCGAAAACATGTGTGTTGATTCTGAAACCAAAGCTAAACCACAATTCTACAAGGATTACGTCAAGGATGTCCAAAAGATCATCGTCAAGAATGCTGAAGCTGAATTTGAAGCTCTTTGGAAACTTCATGATGAAACCGGAAAGCCATTCACTATTCTTTCTGATGAATTATCCGTTGCTATCAATAAGCTTGGTGATGAATTGGCTAACTCCAAGGAACTTTGGGATGATGATGTTGCCTTTAGAAATGCCGTCTTGTTAGATTCCTTACCACCATTGTTATTGGAAAGTGTTGGTATTGAAAATGTCTTGGCTCGTGTTCCAGAAGCTTACTTGAGAGCTATCTTTGCTACTTATTTGGCATCCAAGTTTGTCTACTCCAGAGGTATTGATTCCAATCCTGCTAAGTTCTTGGAATTTATTAGTTCTCTTAGAAAAGAGTTTGTTAAGTTAGGTTTGCTCAAATATTGATGTGCTGCTACCGTTGTAATGATTTGATTAGATAGTGTTTAATTTATTTTGGTTTTTACTATTGTTTGTATTTATTTATAATTTATTATCGTTTTCAATGTTAATCTTCCTTACGTATCATAATCTTCTAAACTATGAACTTCTAATGTAAGGCTGGAACCAGGGTTTGGGATGTTTGTCAGTTTGGGCATCCAACTGGTTCAAAGTAATGTTCATTTCCCTTACTCTCCTACCAATTATTGTCCCAGGAATTACAAGTATAGCTTGAGTGATGAACTAAAATGGTCATTCTATTAACTGTGTATATTTCAAATATACTTGTCCCTATTTACAAATTCGAATAAATACCCGAGCATACGCTCCTACCTCCTCTTCCAACATCTCGCCCGTTTATTGATTCTGATCAATACGTTCCGGTTGGGCTGGTTCAACTTCTGATGTTTCTAGGTATTTTGTTGACAAGTAATCACCAACTAATGCGAATGCCATAGTAGAAAACCCAACATAGTAACGGGCTTTGACTGGGAGCGCCATCCATTTCTTATATAACAGCATTTTGTTTGCTTTTTGTTATGTGTTCACGTTGGTTCGCCAAGTGATGTGAGAGAGAGGTTTCATAGAGGGTTTCTAGTTCTTTTTTTCAAATTTTGTTGATTGAGTTTTGAGCGATCTGTCGCGTAGTATGTCGCGACATATTCCGATGAGATTGAATAAAGAATGAAGATTCCAGGTTGAGAAGATGGAGAAGTATGAAATCAATATAAACTCCTCAACTTACTATTTTCATGTCAATTCCGAACAGCAAACGATTCGCGGTTACCAAAACAGATCTCCCACCCTGTTGTTTAAGAATCCATCCTGAAAACTCATCTCAGATATTCATAGGGACTTACAAACTCGAAGAAAACGGAACCAGACATGGGTCCTTAAACTACTACCATTATGAGAACAACACTTTTCAATTACAACAATCACAACCAACACAAGGTGCCATCCTTGACCTCAAATTCAACCCCAGAGATTTCACCAAATTACTTACAGTCGACTCAATCGGACATGTAATCTATTGGAATTTCGACAATGAGAAACTCACAATCATCAACGATGCCAAAATAACCACCGACGACGACACCCTCATCACATCATGTTTCTTCTCTCCCACAGACTCTGAAATATTATTGTTAACATTCACCGATGGGACCAGTTCAATATTCAACCTCTCCAAATTCGCAATCTCCCTCACATTCGACACCCAACACGATTTGGAATGTTGGACTGGGGGGTTTGGTGAATTGGGAGGATTAAGTCAGGTTGTATACACCGGTGGAGACGATTCGAAACTAATTGCTCATGATTTAAGATCGAGCGAACATATTTGGACCACAACTCGAAATCAACATGACGCTGGGGTCGTGTCGGTTTTATCACCCGGTGAGAATTGGAATAATGGGAATCCTAATATGTTATGGACGGGATCGTATGATGATAATTTAAGAGTATTTGATTTACGAGTTTTGGATAAGGGCAATCCAAATCTCTTGCCTGGGTATATTCCAAAATTACTTCATCTGGAGAATTTGGGTGGTGGAGTATGGAGATTGATTCCTAGTCCGATTAAGGGTGATGATAGAGTATTGGTGTGTTGCATGTACGATGGAGCTAGAATTGTTGATGTGGATGATCAATCTTATTTCTCGGTTAATCGCTATTTTAAGCAAGATCATGAAAGCATGTGCTATGGGGCAGATTGGTCTCCTGATGCAAAATTCGTGGCTACATGTTCATTCTACGATAACGTTGTTCAAACTTGGTCTCCTGATGAAATAGATACATAGATTACATATATACATTAACGCATTTATCCAAATAAACTTAAATCCAATGGAACAGAAGAACCTCTTCCACTAGGGTACAACTTCTTTATGTTCTCAAACCTTCGTGGATTAGGTATGGCATTAGCATTAACAAACTTAAATCTACCCTTATCGTCAATTGTGATTCTCTGTGACGCACTAGAATTCCCTCGTCCTGCACTTGGATTAATAGTATATTGCAGTGCCGAGATTTTACGTAATGAAGAACCAGCATGTTGTTTCAGCTCCAACTCATCATATGGCGTGCTTCCTTCTGGTGGCGGTGGTGGAGCAGCCTTCTTGTAAACGTTGTTAGAAAGTGTCGCAGGTGGAGCTGTCATTGGTGGAGCTGTAGGGGCAACAGGTGGTACCGCAGGTGGTACTTCCGGTGGTGCTGCGGGTGTAAATGATGGTGGAGCTTGTGGTGGTAAAGATGGTGGAGGAGGAGCTGTTGCAGGAATAGCCGGTGGAATACCGGGGACTGGTGGTGTAATACCTGGTAAAGGAGGTGCCATTGTAGGAACCGATGGTGAAGTGGATTGGCGGACTTCGGGTACAGATGAAGGCACCGGTGGAGGAGATGTTGGAATTTCTACCGAAGCCGGGGACGCAGCATGATCATGAGAATGCGAATGCATATGTGGGTGTGGTATATGCTTAAATGGATTAAAGCCGAATTTCTTTTTCTCTTCGGGTGGCTTGTGTTCGGGCGCCGAAACTGAAGAAGGAAGTGGAGAAGTTGGTACTGGTGGCGGAAGTGTTCCTTGCTGTTTCGAAGCATTAACCGGTGCGTATTGTTTTGGTGGAGCAGGCGAGGAAACGTTCCCAGGTGTAGACTCCTCTGAATTTGCTGTAGAGTATCCACTTGTTGAACCATCAACGACAAAATTCTCATTTCTCTTGGCGTTGATTTGTGCAAGGAATGGCAAAGCACCACCTGCTGCTGGACCTGGGCTTGGACTTAACTTCTCCGTCTTCGGAATTGATAAGGTAGGAGGTGCGCCAGGTGGTGGGGGAGGAGGTGGCGCTGACGACGCACCGGCCATTGGAATAGGAGGAGCTGGAGGAACTGGAGGAACTAGAGGCGCTGGTGGTACTTGCGACATGGGTGGTGGAGGTGCTCGAGGTGCCTGGGGTGCTGGAGGTGCTGGAGGTGATGGAGGCGGAGGAGGAATCGACGTTGGTAGTGCAGGTGGTCCACCTGAGGGTATTGGTGGATTAACTTTATTAACTGGTGGTGATGAGACTGGAACCTTGGTTGAGTCAATCACATTCTTGTCATCTCTCTTTGCGTTGATCTCAGCTAAGAAGGGCAAGCCTCCTCCGGGAATGCCTGGAATGGATGTACCGCCTTTTTCTGGTGACATTGCTGTAGCTGGTGGAATCGGAGGTGGTGCCGGTGGTGCGTTTCCTGGTAATGGTGGAGCCATTGATGGTACAGGAGGTGGTGCTGAGGGAATAGGTGGTGGTGCTGGCGGTGGTACTGGCAGTGCAGAAGGTGTCTTGATTTCACTCGAACTGAATGAGCTATTCCTTATATGGCTTGATTTCTTTGGTCTGGTTGGAGGAACTTTTGGATGTTCGATCTTGGGTACTATTGGTGGAGGAGGAATCTGCGATGGAATTGGTGGTGGACCTGGTGGAAGAGCGCTTGGTAAGGGTGGAGCTGCAGCTGGAACAGGAGGTGGCGGTGGAGGTGGATGTTGCTGTTGTTGTAGATGCAGAAGTGGAATCAATAGATGATCTCTTTGGTGGTCTCGTTCCAGGAATAGTTGGTGCATGAGCTTGCTTCGTTGGTCTGGAACTGGTAGGTACCTGTGGCGTGCTCATTCCCGGGATTGGTACTTTTGGAGCAGATGGGGGCACTATACCTGACCTATTGTCTACATGCTTCAATTTGGGCATTCCACCTGCAAATATGTCACCCAATTGAGGAGGGCCAGAAGGAACGCGGGCATTACTGCCAATTCCAGATGGCGTTCCTGAAGTTGCACTTGAAGGAGTAGATGTTGATATTGATGTTTTTCCTTCTATAATTGGTTTAGATTTATCTACGGTAACTGCTTTCTTTAATTTCATACCCTTTCTAATATCTCCCAATAATGCGTCTCTCCCAGCTGTCATTGGTGGGGGATTAAATGATGCAGGGGGAGGTGGACCTGGGGGTGGTGGAGGTCCAGGCGCTGGAGGTGGGGGAGGTGGAGGTGGTGGTGGGCCTGCCATATTTTTATTCTGTTATTGTTGTTGTATTATCAATTGATTGATGTCAATTAAACAAGAGGGTTGGTTTAGATAATGTTGGCTATGTAAGAGAGAGAGAGACCAAGAGTGTCTGTGTGTGGTGAGTGTGGTTGTTAGAGTGAATGGTTGGTAGCGCAAGAGAAAGTCCACTTTTGTATATATTTACACGACTCTCTAAATCTAATCTATATCATAGTATGAACATACTACTGTACATCTTCATTGCTTCTATTTCACTCCCCATGATAAGTTATCATATCCAAATAGCCATGGACCAATTGTATGTCTCACCATTATCATTCCTATACCAATTATGAACTGACAAATTAAAATCAATAAGCATAAATGGTTCTCCTTCATGGGACCAAACCAGACCAAGAAAAGGTTGATAATTGTCATGTTTGAGAACTTGACAATCTTGTTATTCTCCTTTGGATCTCTTTCTAACTTGATTAACTTAAAAATCTCTAATATTGAAAGCATCAATACTTGTAATCTCCTTGGGTTGGCAGGAACTTCACCGAAACTTGGGGTCATCAAACCAGTATCAGCATTGAATTTGGGTAATCTATGTCTTGGACAAGGAACGATATGGAATAATTGTGGAACTGAATAGATAAAGTTTATAATTTGGGGTAATAAGAATACCAAAAGTGTTTTGGAAAAATGCCCTAAAATACCGACAACTGCAAATACCATCCCACTGAAATAACAATAAGTATCACCAACAAAAACTCGAGCTGGATACCAATTCATTTGAAGTAATGCTAACGAAACGCCAACAAATGGGATAATAAAAATGACCGAAAATAAATGGGAATCATATGCTGCTTGAGAAATTCCCGGAGTAAAAAGATAGCAGAAATCATTGATTAAGAATGTCGCAGCCAATACCAATGATTGACCAACTTCTAACCCATTGATTCCGGCCAAAATGTTGATTGAGTTGGGAGCAAAGATTGAAACTGCTGACATGTATGCATAATAAAATATCCCCAAATCAAGTAATTTTGGGATAGTATCAGGTATCACATAATCGGTTTGTAAAGTACGGAATGATAACCCAGTTACTATTGTAACAATGTGATTTCCAAATCGAATGAAATAATTGAGACAATTAATCAAGTGACATCCGCCAGGAATATCAAATACAAACTTTGGAATCACAATTGACGTGACACTGAAATCAACATAGTACACAATAAGCAATGGGAGGGATGCAATTGCTGGCATAAAGAACTTATGACGCCATCTAATATCGAACAAATCGTCAAGAAATCCCAATATGATTGTACTCTGTAAACATATGACCCCACTCAAGTATTCGGCCAATTTATTATGTGGGAACAACCGATTGTTAGCCAATGAAAGATATTGTTGGATATAATTGGTTGTTATTACTTCATCATTGGACAACGATGTGAAACTAACCAAATATTTGAAAAAGATAAATGGAATCAACCCAAACATCAAAAACATGTAAGTTAATGCTGCCACTAATCCCATAGTTTCTGGTATTTCGGTAACTGGAGGTGGTTTCGATAAATCCTTCCCCTTTAATCCAATTTTGATGAAACTAGGGGCAAGGCGAGGTATTATCAGAATGGTAACAACATAGCCGATACAGCCAAATGCAATCAGGGTTCGCAAGGGATTGTTTGTGGTTATTGCAGCACCAGCAGCAACTAATAAACCACCTCGAAAGAAACTTGAATTGAGCATATTCTTTTTGAAGTACTTTTCCCTGTTTTGTTAGGATGTCTTTATAACTCCCTTCTAAGAAGATTCTCCGTGTCAGTTAATTGGATTTATACACCTGTTGGGTTTCTGTTGTTGGATTTGCAATTGGAAGTTAAACCTAATTAAGCAAAAAAAAAACGAATTGATTCAACTGAATTGTTTTGTTTAACACGGTGGTGTCAACTTTATCTTCTTTTGTTTGGTGTACTCTACGATCATCATCATCACTATCATTTTACTATTACTGTTACTAGCACTACACACTGGTACTCCACTCTACACACACACATTTCAATCTAGTTAACTGAATTACATACAAACACACTATTTTTTTTAAATCTACCTATCGCTCTCCACATATTTCATTATACTCGATTATATCTTAATTCATTTACTAATTATCATTGATTATTTCATTAATACACTTGCAAATCCATACTCCCAACCACAATGAAACCATTCTTAACTGGACATGAAGAACTAATCCATGATATCAAGTATGACTACTACGGGAAACATATAGCAACGGTGTCATCGGACCAACACATCAAAGTATTCGACTTAGATTCATCCACTTCTTCTTGGATACTAAATGACCTGTGGAAAGCTCACGACTCGTCAATTGTCAAAGTGTCATGGGCCCATCCAGAATTCTCAAGCTCCAAAATTATCGCATCCTGTTCATTCGATAGAACTGTCAAAATATGGCAAGAACAACCCGATGAATTACATGGCTCTGGTAGAAGATGGATTAAATTGGCTACGTTAGCAATAGAATCATATGGTCCCATATATGATGTGGTGTTTGCTCCTAATCACTTGGGCTTCAAATTGGGATGTGTTGGTTCTGATGGAATATTTAGAATATACGAATCAATGGAACCGAATGATTTAAGTAATTGGGTCCTAACTACTGAATTACCAATTTTAAATCTGCAATTACCAGCAAAGAGTTTACAAAGTAGTTTTGCCATTGAATGGTGTCCATCCAAATTCACAAAGACTGAAAAGTTTATAATCGTGGCCTTGGATCAAGGATTCATTTATGGAACTGCTACTCCAGCACAAGATCGTAAATTGAGTGGAGGCGGGATTTATGCCGATGCCACTGCAAGTGATACCACCCATTCTTCCGATGGTCATGGGCATGACCATCTTCGTGAACGAGGCTCGAAGGATTCGGATGCGAAGTATGTCAAATTGGGAAATCTTCCTGAACATAATGGATTAATCAGGTCAGTGAGTTGGGCCCCATCAATGGGTAGAAGTTATCATTTGATAGCTACTGGTTGTAAAGATGGTTATGTTCGAATTTTCAAGGCAATGGAAACATCCCTGGGTGATTTAAAAATCGAAACATTGGCAAAATTAAGTGATCATAAACTGGAGGTATGGAAGGTAAACTGGAACATCACGGGGACCATACTCTCATCAGCCGGAGATGATGGAAAATTAAGATTATGGAAATGTAATTATTTGAATGAATGGAAATGTATGAGTGTTATAAATACAAGTAACAGATCGGATAATCGTGGTATAGAAGTAGATCCACCAAAACCTAAATAGGAAAATATTTAGTTATTTGTAACAATACAACTAGCTCTACAGAAACTATATATTAATTAATGTTTAGATTTCTTTGTCGCATTATCTAATTGGTTCCACAATTGTTCTTCGTCACTCTCATCTTCCTCGTCCTCATCTTGTCTCTTTCTCTTATTTGAGCTCTTAACATCATGTTTCTGCTCTTCACCATCTGCCTCCTCAACATCGTCCTCATCATCCAAAATCACAATTGACGAAACTTCAACTCCAACATAAACTTTCGCCAACATTTCCCTACTGTCAAGATCATAAACTCTCAAATATCTATCCAACCCAGCAGTTGCAACTATATCTTCCATTATCTCGACTGCGAATGTTGCCCCTGTGTTTCCTCCCTGAGAGTACTTCCCTAATAATTTCCCCAGTGGTTTAATAATATCACCAGCGGAAGCGGAATGGGTCTTGAATGCTCGATCATCAATCTTTACTAAAGAATGTCTGGCCATTAAGTCATGAGTATCGGTGATTATTATTTCCGTTTGTTCTTCGTTTGCAAATGTTAAAGTGATGATTGGTTTTTCGCATAATTTGAAATCACGAATTGGTCTTCTTCCATGGGTTGTTTCGTATATTCTAACCTGCCCATATCTCGTGGATGTGATCACTTTATATCCGTCTTTGTCAAACTTGAAGAATAAAATATTGCTTATCCATACTGGAACACGTAAATCTAAATGATCATTCTTGACATTTTTAGCCCGGTATATAACAGTTGGATTTTCAAAACTCTTTGCGTAATCCTTTTTCTTAAAGATAGTTCTATTGATTTTCGATTCAAATAATTTAACTATTTGAAGATCGTTTTCTTTCCCACCAAATGCACATACATTTTCCTCATTAGGGTTGATCGCAAATGCAGAAATTGGTCTAGTTGAAGGAATTTTAATTTCCAAAGGTTCAAAATCAAATTTGTCAGTAATATGAATGAGGAATACTTTGCTTGATTCAAATGCAACGATAACACTATCCAAAATTTCCACTTTGATCAAGGCAATTGGTTTATCAGTAACATCAATACCCGGCAATTTGTAAGTATGCAATAATTTGTATCTGCCATCATCGACAGTCTCACCTTCTGTAACTTTCTTTTCTTCTTCTTCCTCTTCCTCATCCTCGGATAATTCGTATACTGCAATATCACCACCCAATCTAGAAGCAATAATATATTCCGAATTGAAATTGATCATCTTAATTATTCGGGATTTTGAATTTATTTGATTCTCATGAGTGAAGTAATTCTTGATTGATTTAGGTTGAGTGGCAGTTTGCTTGGAAGTATCGGTACCTCTGACACAAATAACTTCCTTACATGCGCCAGTATCATCGGCTGAAACTAAGAACTTCATTGCTATTGTGAATAGTGAAGAGATGACAGTCAATGAGTATATTATTGTCTTGAACAGATTCGAGATGAGCATTACACTTGAAAAAAAATTAACATGGCTTTTCGGAATTGAATTGCCAAAATAGGAAAATATATTCCGCCCAGGTATAATTCACGTGTTTTTCACGCATTTATCAGGTGACTTTAGCTGGTGGCGGTTCACTTCTTGAAATTACACTCAAGAAAAAGGTCCCTTGTCCCAGTTGGTTAAGGCGTGGTGCTAATAACGCCAAGATCAGCAGTTCGATCCTGCTAGGGACCATTTCTTCCTAGGGCGTGTGGCGTAGTTGGTAGCGCGTTCGCTTAGCATGCGAAAGGTCTCCGGTTCGACTCCGGACTCGTCCATTTTTGGTTCCTAATCAATTTTTTTTGGATGCAATCCCGAACATGACAAAAGAAGATATCCAATTTATTATGTAAATGTGTGGTTGTAATGACTGGTCAATTGGTGTTCATACTCCATTGAGTATTAAAGGAGTCAAGTTGCTAAGGGATCGTAAAGTTTGTTTATATTTTTTTACAATGATAACACCAAAAAAAAACTAAAAAAATAATAACAAGGTGTCACCCCGATAAGACTCCACATCTCTTATTTGTAATTGACATAACAGAGACATACTGGTCATTAAAGCATCATGCTAGCATATCGAGATCAATCACAAGACAAGCACATGACCTATTCTGGAATAGACTCTCAAGAAGAAAGAGTTGAAGAGGATGATGACGTATGTATATTATGCAGGGCAATTTTGGCCACCAAGGAGCAACCCTTTACTAACAATATGATGATATTTAGTTGAATTGGTCCGATGAAAAACAGCGGATTCTAAAACGATATATAATAGACCAGCAATTGAGTCCTCTCGGAGGACAACGCGATATCTCGGATTTTTATATTAATTTAGATTGGGATCTGATTGTAAAGTTATTGGGGATCAATGATTTGGAATTTTTGAAAATAAAGATTGATGAGATATACGATGAATATTTCATGTTGGTCAACGATAAGAGTGATGAGATAGATGTGACTGGGTTTCTATCGAGATGGAAATATCAAGAATCAAATTTGTATAAAGAAGTCTTGGAGATGATCGCAACAACAGATTTGCTGGAATTTAAACTAGATCAACATCCATCCACTCCACCAGCTCTCGAGAATCCCCACTTGTTGGATGGGTTATCGACAATGGCCCAACATTCAGAGATCAACAAGGTAGAGATCACTAATGCTCCATCACATCCAAAACAACCACAAGTGTCACTGATTCCAGTCGCTGATAGTATACCAATGGCTTCGCCAAACCCATCAAGACAAAATAGCGTAGTACCGCAATTAACCCAGAAACAACGACGACTCTCGCTTGATCTCATGCATGCCAAGCCATCAACTGAACTTAAGCTGACAAAGACTCTGGCCGAGACCGGAGTTGCCAATATTAATGTAACAACCAAGGCGGAAATTGTTCTTGAAACCAAGGACAATAACCCTCAGGACAGGTCGAAAAAGAAGAATAAACTTAAAGATATGCTGAAACGATTCGGTTTAGCCAGGAAGCAATCCCAACAGTCAAATATTCAATCGAAGTATTCATTTGCAGCCGATAAGCCAAATAGGCGAGGGTCACTAGTCGGTGAACACTTACCAATTTACATCCGGAAACAAATACATCTCCCTCCACTGGAACATGCTCTTGCTCATACACCGTCAAAAAGACAGGTTTTGGTTATAAATGACATCCCACCAACTTCTCGATCGGGTAGTCTTAAATTAAGTAAGAAGCAAAGTCGGATACAAAATCTCGTTATAAATTCGCAGTCATTATATGCATATAATAGAGATATGACAAATATGGCTGGAAAAGATGGGACTGCAATGAGGGTACCAACCGCAACGTCCAACGGATCTGACCTGACCACCAATGATGACCACCGATTGCATTACGATTTGGGTGACGACGATGAGAATGACAAGGAATATATTTCCCCTGATCTGTTGACCAAATTTTATGGTTTGCAATTGGAAGGCGGTGATATGGAGGATGAAGAGGGGTTGGATGAAGATAATGAGCGTGAATTGGATGAGGCGAATGGGTTCATTGATGTTAATGGAAGCTTTGAGATGGTTAATGATGATGAAAATGATGATGACTATTTATTCAAGATATAAATAATAGAATGCAAGTGAAACTTTATAATACAAATAATACATACAGAAAATGAAAAAGAAATAGCTCTAGTTTAATGGTCTGGCCTTTTCCAGTCTCCTTTCTTGTAAATAATCCAAAGCATATTCGTACATGTATAACGTGATTGCACTATTTGGAGCAGTTTTAACGAGACTTACACCAAAGCCTTTATACAATCCAAATACACCTTCGTGTTTCAATATATTTAGAAATATGTGCATTGCAGGAGCAGTTTTTGTATTATGCACAACCGAATAGACTTGAGATCTTCTCCGTATCGTATCCAAGGGAAAGGTCAATGCCTTGGAACTGGATCCAGCAATAAACCCACAGATCCCTTCAATAAATGGAATTTGGTTATATTCAGCCGAATATTCTCTCGCTAGTTCATAATTCCAGAACATAATCCCCGTATATGAAGCAACTGAAAGCATAGCTGGTCTTATTCCGTGGAAAAACCCATGCAATCCATCCTTTTTGTAAATGTCAGCAATGGTTCCTGACATTCGTTGTAGAGTACGTTCACGATTAGCAACTAATCTCGTTCTTAACAAATCAAATGGATAAGTTATTAACGTACTAACACACCCGGCACCACTACCCACAAGTAAAGAATGCATACCAGAACTCATATTAGTAAATTGTGATAACCAATCGTTCAAGACGGTATAAGTGGTGAATTGTGCTCCTCCATATAGAATATATAGTATTTCAGCGGGTACATTCCCCTTCCAAAGGGCAACTATACCTTCATTTCGTAATAATTGCTTTACGATAGTGGTTATTGTTTTCCGATGCTTAAACCCTTTTGGTTGTAATTGTAGTCGTATCTTGATGGTATCCAAGGGAGCTGTTCCTGCTCTTGCAATTGCTCCTGCAATTGAGCCTGCAATCAACGCATCATAGGGTGATACTGCAGACCCTTTACGTAAATGATCATCTCTTTCTTTTGTTTTCATTCATATAAAAATAGTGACTTGCTTGTGATGAGGTAAATTGATGAGTATCTATGAGTAGCTTTATATTTAAATAGTTTTTCAAGTGATGTTGATGACCCTCCCGGCGTTTAATTTCCGGGTGATCAATATTTTGTGTTGCTATTTTGCCTACAATACGGCATTTACATTTGGCTCCAAATAGAATTGACGATGCACAGATAAATTGGTGACATTATACTGGCATTGATGCATTTATCATGACAGCGGAACCCTAGGTGCATATATATTCATCTTTAAATTTTACTTGCAGGTAAATATGGAACGTGGTTTACATGACAACCTGGGGAACTAATAGCACACAAGATAAGTGCTCATGGTGCTACTGGTTGAATCTTTCAGTCAGCTTTTGTCTCCGTTTGTATTCAGCTATTGATAGTTTACTTGCTGGTATGATTTGTAGTATCAATCGCCAAGCTATATACTTTGTTGAAAAGTCAACGTCGTATTTCAATTGCTGCAAATTTCTTGCTAATTTTTCTTGGAGACAAACATCAACCATTAGGAATGGCTTCTTGGAGAACGTCTCCTCAAAAAGAGACGACACCTTGACCCATTATCAATAAGAATAGTTTTCTGTTTCTGACAGTTTAACGTGATCTGCTTCTCCCATGTAATGTTCGAGAAAGCAAAAATTGGTAGCTCTGTATTACTCAATTTAACCACTAAATAGATAAAACTGGACATAACTCTCACCTTAGAGTTAGCAATGTCAGACATCTGTTTGGGGTCTACAAATATATGGACAAACACAGTCAATCTGCAACTGCTCAGGTCTAGAGCTACCACATCAAGCAAAGAACACTTAAAGTGAAGATTTTGCTCTCTAAGAATAATGATGACTATGTTCTCCCACTACACACACACACACACATGTTAATATTTTTTTCTGTTTCTTCACACATAAGGGATTTTTTAGTTTTATTCGTTTTGGGGTCCACAATATCCGCGTGTTGTACTATGAATACGTCTTAATAATAAAAAATCACTATATATTACTTGACTCTATTTGACCAATCCCTTTTTCCTCTAAATAAGTAATATATAACTATAAAAAAGTTGTTCGATGGGAAAGTGAAAACTCTTCACCTAAATTGACCTCTACACGACCAATCACATTATTGGTCGTGTATATATGCGAACAAGTTTTCGAGGTTAATTAAAATACGCGTCTCATCACATCTTACTTTCACCACATCAATAACGACGCTTCTGATTATCCTTCCATACTAGTCATTTTGAAAGTAATGTCACTTCAGAACCACCCCATAATACCGAAGTACATATTTACAAACCTACTACTGAGTCTCAATGCTATAGATAATGTCCTTACCTTACATTATTCCAACCGAATCTCCGATCCCTTGGTGACCGATATCTTAGAATCAGCAACTAATTTTATCGAACGAAGAAGAAGAATTGAAGTTGGTGATCTTGAGCATATTCTATATGTATTTCCTGAATGTTATAGATTGTACAAGAGTCCAGGATCCGATCATAATGACCCAACAGTTACATATATCAAATTTCCCAAGATCGAATTGAATCTTACCGTGCGCAAGACCCAATTTATCGACGCCTTGAATCAATGGATTGACAAATATCCCGACTTAGACACCATCCCAACGATGTCAATTCTGGAAGTGACAAAAAGATACGAACTTCAACAACCAGTATCACGAACTTCGCTGCCGGTGAAAATCACAAAACCAAATTCCCGTCATGGATCACCTACCAAAACAGCAAGACGACAATTGTTCAAGGACCTCAAGAATGATTCATCCCAATTTCAATTCAAACTGAAAGACACAACTGTCGAAACAAACAAGAACAATGGTCTTTCTCTACTAGAGAGAATACGCTTAAAGGAGAAATTGAACAATTTACAACAACAACAACTGCAAGATGAAAATTCCGCCACGTCAAAGTATGAAGCATATTTAAAACAAAAATGTCAATCAGTGTATGATATTATCTTCCAGTTGTATAATGTCAATTTGGAAACCGAAACATTCAAATCGTTTTCAATGGCCAAATTGGTGGAGATAATTAAAGATAGTTCGTCTTATCCTTTGGATGCCGATGAGATTAAGGATGTCATCAAACTTATAGAACGGAAATTGAATACCAAATCAAGATTTGCAATAGTTGATAAGAATAGAGTGTCGATTTTGAAAGTTGCCAATCTCAATCGGAATCAAGATTTAAAGATACTTGTATAGATATTATTACAATAATGA
>JAKUCC010000105.1:0-25506 GCA_030563365.1 Hemisphaericaspora xylanilytica | reverse complement strand
ACATTATATGGAACATTCTTTAAGTCGTGTTGTTTCAAACTATTAACATCTCTGATGATTTGCTTCCTTAATCTCTTTTCCTTTCTTCTCATGACTCTCTTTTGACGAGAATCAGCATCCTTACTGAGGAATTGTTTACTCGCGAGAGTGACATGTGGTTTCAAAGCTTCAGTAGCCTGTGTTTGCAAAAGCAGTCTCCCTGAGGAAAAGAAACGAACCCCTTGTCTGAACATCTTTAAATAGGATTTCGTTTGAAGAACTAAACAGTCAAATCAAGTAACAGTGACTGGTTTCATGGTGAGTGAAAAAAAATGGATTGAAAATTTTTTGTTTTTGGTTGTGTGGATATTGGTAAGTTTTGCACGACCTAAACTATGGAGGCTGCTCTTCTCATTTGCTTAACAAACTCAAAAGGAGGATAGTCAGATCTACTATTGATAAGCAGGCATGAATAAAGGTGTTAATAAGGATAAGATCCTTCAATTGTCGAGCTTAACCAAGAAAGCGAAATCTAAATTCACAAAGAACGTCTTCAATGAAATCTATGATCTTTTATTCCCCATTGCCAATGAACCTCAAGATCAACTATGTTTGAGGTTTTTGACTAAACAGGACTTCCTATCCAAAGTACTCTGGAAACAATTAAATAAAGACGTATCTAATAATTTATTGGAGGTATCCATTACATTAATATTGCATGACACAATCAATCTTAACATGTTCATTCAGCATGAGGATTTCTCATCGCTATTTGATAGATTATTACTGATATCACAAGATTCGAGCTTTACAAACTATAGGTTTAAGATATCAATTATACATTTCATTTCTGAATTATTAACCTTGAAGACGAATAAAGTGTTTGAATTGTTGTCAGCAATGTTTGGTGTCTGTGTTTGGAGTAATTTGAAACATAAAGAGATTGTGATGACTCAGGAATTGGAAGGGGAATATACCTCGACCATACTGGCTCGTGAAGGATTACTGACTTCTGAAATTGCCAGTTTAAACTTAAGAACCCGATGGCTAGTTCAATTGATCAATTCATATACTCAACCTGATACTTCGGTTGTTTTCCGTGAATCAATAGTTAAATTCCTTGTCGGTCTTACCCGTCATCCCATATCCAAATCATACATTGTTCCTTTTTTCAAAGCTATTCAAGTTTGTTCTGCATTAAGAGTTGAATCAAATGAAATAATCAATGCGTATATTGACATTATGCAACAAATTCTAGAGGAGTTTATCCCAGTTCCAGATTTTGCTCAGTTACAACAAGTGGTGCAAGAAACAATACCTGCGACGAGCACAGTTACCGATTATATTGTCAATCTTGCTTCAAGATATGAGTGCACCAAAGATGAAATGCATAGTCATCTACAACAACTAGAACAGGATCAAATTACGGATGTAATACATAAGATCCTCTCTATACAGGAGGTGGAAAACTTTGAATTAACAATATCGACGGCTGCAACTAAGGATGTACAAATAAATATCATACTATCGAGATTCTATCCGGTTGAAATGACAAACTATTCCATTTTGCGTGATTTCTGGGAAAATCTTAAGGAATCTAATTTCCTGTATAACCCATCAACCCAAGTTTTACCAAGCCATTACCGGTCATATAAAGACCTCGAACTCGCGATAACATTAGATACCGTGACCCAAGCGAAGAAAGAATTGCGGGAACATATAGGTACTGTTATGAATAGAATCCAAGTTGAAGGAGTTCATAAATACAAAGGATCGAGTAAATATTTCGGGAAGATCAAATCTATTGAATCGTCTGACGGAGATGACTATACCATCACATTGAATCATCAAGGTGCCACTTTGGAATACGTTGTCTTGATTACGTTATGTAAACCGGATCCTAAAGAAAAATCACTAAAACGAATGGGGATAGGTCGGTTTAAATTAGTTTCTTTGGGAAAAGGTCCCAAGAATTCATTCACCTTCAAGAGTAAAACTGTTGATTCGATTGAGGATTTTAAGTATTTTATAATCTTACCAAAGTTTGATTGTTTGGAATATCTTGATTATTTCAAAAAGATTCAAGAATGCAAGTTCAATGATCGACAATGGACCTATGAGTATTTAGTAGCCTCCAAGATTGAAGGTGAAGAAGAAGAATCTGATCCAAGACCAAAAAGAAGAAAACTTGATAGCGTGGATCAGGAGTTAAAAATGTTGGATACTGGTAGTATTGAAATATATCAAGCCGGTAGGTTTGCAGATATCGATCGCAAGATTGAAAGCATGAAAGTGGGAAATACTCGAAAGAAGCGAGTGTTGGTGATAACGTCATCTAGACGCGTGGTGGATCAATATCAAGATAATAGTTCCAATCCTACCATAAAATATAAAAACCAGAAAGCATTGACTGAATCACTATCGCGCCCAAATGACTGGCTAAAACAGTTACAGGAAGGTCTAGGACTTGGTATTAAACAATTCGATCGAATATCTGAAATGGAATTGGATGATATAAATGACAAGATTACCACTCTTTGGCAAACACAGCAAGAAAAGCTTAAATTTCCATTTGAATCGTATCTCAATGACGATGAATTGCAAGGTTTGAAAGTAGATCCAGGCGCCCAATATGAGTTGCTCCGTGAAAGACTTCACCTTCTCAAACATCTTCACCCTGTTGCTAACACAAAGATTAAGAATACCCAACAGTGGCAGTATCTTTTTAATACCTTCAGTGTGATTATTACAGTCAATGATTTCAAAGAGCTTGTCCTGAATAGTGGTATTCGAATTAGACTGTTTGATACTGTCATATTCTGGAATTGTAAGTCTACTGCTCTTCCATTGGCACTCGAGTATTTCCCCTCCAAGATCGCCCAGGTTAAAATCATAGGTGGTGAACTCATAAATTATTTCCAAACCCATCCGATTACTCACATAAATGAGGGCCTAAAAGACGAGAATGGTTTTACCAATCCTGGGTTTAGTAACCCACTGGAAATTATCAATGCATCTGATCAAGTTGAAGAAGCGGAATACTGTGTGATTTTATATTACTATATGAGAATTATCGGATATCCATCTGATGAAATAAGTATTTGGGTATCTTGCAAAAGACAAGAATTCCTCATTCGAGAAATCTTCAATTCAAAATATACTGAATGGAAACAGATATTTAGTATTCCTGATACAATAATCTTCAATAATGACGGTACTCACGACTATGATAGGTATGACTATTCGATTATTTCGCTATATACCGACGGGAATTACAAACAGATTGAAAGTACTGGAAGGTGTGGAAATTATTATATAAGTTGTGATTACAAGAATGATCGAAACTATTTCTCCAACTTCGTTGGAACCAAGAAGAATGGGTTTACTATTCATCCACGAGAAAAGTATGGTGATAAACAACGGGGAAAAGCAGACAAGGTCATACAGAATGTGAATGATCTTCAACGTGTTGTACAAGGATTAGTCAAGCAGTAGAGATTTATAGAGTAATAATATAGATGGTGTACCTGACACCTGATTGGTAGTACAGCCTCCTCCAATGCTTGGCATTTATAGCATGACGTAACTATCAATGGGATAGTGGTAGCGCTAGCTGTGTTGTTTGTGTTCCCACTTCACTTTTCTTTTTTCGTTCATTGAAAAACTACAACTCACTTACTTTACTTACTACCAACACACTAACTAACTAATAGTTAATACTACCACTCACTATTAACCAAAAGAAAAAAAAAAAAAATTTTTTTTTCAAAGGGCAACTATTGATTCATCCTACTCAATATCCATCCAACACACCCACACAGACACAAGTTTTAACTATGCAAAGAGCTTTATTCAGTTCAATCACCAGATCAGTTGCTTCCCGTAATGTAGCAACACGTTCTATCAGATTGGCCAGACCATTACCAGTTATGGGTCCAGCTTATCAAACCATTACTGTTCGTTTAAATTCCACCAAGGCAACCAACGAAGAACCAGCCAAGGAACAAGAATCCAAGGAAGCTACCGAAGAAGCAGCCAAGGAAGAGCAAAAGCAACAAGAAGAGGAAGTTAAAGAAGTTGACCCAACTGCTGAATTAAAGGAAAAGTTACTCAAAAAAGACAAGGAATTAGCAGAAATGAAGAATCATTATGCTAGAGCCATTGCTGATTTCCGTCATTTACAAGAAACCACCAAGAAGGAAGTTCAAAAGGCCAAAGATTTCGCCTTACAAAAGTTTGCTAAGGATTTATTAGAATCCGTTGATAATTTTGCCTTGGCTTTAGGTCATGTTAAACCAGAAACTTTGGAAAGTAATCAAGAAGTCAAGAATTTGTATGAAGGGGTTGATATGACTAGAAATATCTTTGAAAAAACTTTGGGTAAACATGGTATAGAGAAGATAGATGCTATGGATAAAGAATTTGATCCAAATATGCATGAGGCCACTTTCCAAGTTCCACAACCAGAAAAAGAACCAGGTACTGTATTTTTCATTCAACAAGATGGGTACACTCTTAACTCGAGGGTGTTGAGACCAGCCAAGGTTGGTGTTGTTAAGGGTGACAATTAGAGAAGTATGAATCAGTTTTTGTAAGTAAAGTGTGTTGTTGTTGTTGTACTTTTTTTGGTTCAGTTAATGGTTGTTGTTTGTTTTTAATGATTTAATGTCCCAAAAAGAAAGGTGGAAAATGAAGAAGCATAATCTTATACTTGTATATATAATCTATATTTTAGGATCGATGTGATCAATGTGATCGGTCCTTACCATTATTTTTTTAAGAGAATAAACGATTACGAGGGGGTGGGTATTTATATTTGTGCATACTATTGTGATATAAAGCACCCCCATCAAAACACATTGTTATAATGATGAAGTATTTTTGTAAGCGTCGCATTTTGGCATCTTTTAAGGAAGAGGCTTTTCCGAAAATGGCCGACAATTCCGCAAACTGTTTGCTTGATTTGTTTTGTATAGACAGTGGAGAGCTACCAGTTGTTATGGCGTCAATAGTTAACCAATCATAGTATCATGTAGAATGTCTGTTGGTTTCTTTGTTTGCTAGTGAATGTTGTTGATATCGTTATTATAGTTGACTCTCGATTGTAACTGGTATATCTGTTGGTTATAGTGGGTTGTGTATCTGTTAGTTGTGGTGTGTGTGTATATATAATGTTCAGTGATTGATTGATGATGACTCACTTCATTCTCAACTGATAACAACAGAAAAAAAATTAAATTAATTAAAGTAATTAATCACGGCGCTTAATCTGATTGAACAATACTCTACTCACTAACATTCACTCACTCACTCACTCTCCACGACAAATCCCAATAATCACTAGTCTCTCCCACAAATCACAGTAAAAAAATTTCACTCTATTCTACTTCTTTCTAACCCATTTTCTTTTTACTAGAATTATTCCCAATTGTACTATACATATATACATCTATACCCATACCAAT
Source organism: Hemisphaericaspora xylanilytica (assembly GCA_030563365.1). Classification (NCBI taxonomy): domain Eukaryota; kingdom Fungi; phylum Ascomycota; class Pichiomycetes; order Serinales; family Debaryomycetaceae; genus Hemisphaericaspora; species Hemisphaericaspora xylanilytica. Next base: position 20,062 of record JAKUCC010000105.1, on the reverse strand, counting down.
GTTAGCAGCTAGATCTTCAGTCCGTCGTTGTTTCTCAACTTCTTCCCCAGTCTACAAAACCTTGAAAATTGGATTGATTCCAGGTGATGGTATTGGTCGTGAAGTTATCCCTGCTGGTAAGGCAATCTTGGAAAACTTACCAGCCAAATACGACTTACAATTCGAATTTGTCAACTTGGACGCTGGGTTTGAATTGTTCAAGAAAACCGGTACTGCTTTACCAGACAAGACTGTTGAAGTATTAAAGAACGAATGTGACGGTGCATTATTTGGTGCTGTTTCCTCACCAACTACCAAGGTTGAAGGTTACTCTTCACCCATTGTTGCATTGAGAAAGAAATTGGGATTATATGCCAATGTCCGTCCTGTCAAGTCAGTTGAAGGTATTGGTAGACCAGTTGATATGGTTATTGTTCGTGAAAACACCGAAGATTTATACATCAAGGAAGAAAGAACTTATAAACTTGAAGATGGAACCAAGGTTGCTGAAGCAATCAAGAGAATTACTCAAACTGCCACTACTAGAATTGCCAAGATGGCTTTTGATATCGCATTACAGAGACAAGCCATTAGAGAAGCCTCAATTGGCCCACAACTTCACCAAACCCCATCAGTCACCGTTACTCACAAATCCAATGTGTTATCTCAATCAGATGGGTTATTTAGAGAAACTTGTCGTGCCGTTTATGACGCTAATGCCACTACCTACTCGGCTGTTCAATACAAGGAACAAATTGTTGATTCTATGGTTTATCGTATGTTTAGAGAACCAGAAATCTTTGATGTCGTTGTCGCACCAAACTTGTATGGTGATATCTTGAGTGATGGTGCTGCTGCATTAGTTGGTTCCTTGGGTGTTGTTCCTTCAGCCAATGTTGGTGATAACTTTGCCATTGGTGAACCATGTCATGGTTCTGCTCCAGATATCGAAGGTAAAGGTATTTCCAACCCAGTTGCAACTATCAGATCTACTGCTTTGATGTTGGAATTTATGGGATACCCAGAACCAGCTGCCAAGATTTATGAAGCAGTTGATGCAAACTTGGCTGAAGATAAGATCAAGACCCCAGATTTAGGTGGTACTTCTACTACTCAAGAAGTTGTCGATGATATCATTAGACGTTTCTAAAAGTATCTTGTATCTAGATAAGTATATACGTAAAAACGAAAATAAATAATTGATGAGAATAATCAGTATGGTTTAAATCTAACATCACTTTTCTTTTTACTCTTATGCTTCTTGTCTTTCTTATCCTTCTTATCTTTCTTCTCCTTTTTATCCTTCTTTTCTAATCTATCCTCCTTCTTACTCTTCTTCTTCTCCTTCTTCTTCTTCGTCCTCCGCTCCTCCTCTGAATCCATCTCGACATCTCCTCCCTCTTCCTCCTCCTCTGAACCTCCACCAATCGAAAACATCTCCAACTGATACGGAAGTTCCCACATTCTAATATGTCCATCTTCACCACACGTAATCGCCGTAGTCGAATTCGGAACAACACACACATCCCTCACCACCTCTTCACCATGGGCATCGGGGAACCAAATCGGTCTACCCACCTCAAACGACTCCGTCCTGGGGTTAAACGGAATCATGGTCAATTTCCCCGCTGAATTGGCCCCATATGACGCAAACCCCCCGGGATTCACATCCACGACATATTCATTATCATCCCAAAGTTGTCTCGTGTCCCCAAAATCAGTGAATTTCGGTTCCTCCAATTCTTCATAATTCGTATCATGCAAATCATGAATCATGAATGATTCCATATGTGACAAAATCGCAATTCTCGATTTTGTAATAAAATGGCACGAATGCACCGAGGCGTAATTTATGACTTGATGAAGAGCTTCATCCTCGTCCGATTGGTTTAAATCGTAGATATTAACGTATCCATCGGTCGATCCTGACATGAGGTAGTTGGATATGGTGGGGTGGAAGTCTATACTGGTGATATCATCATGATGCGAGTCTATAAATGACCGAACGACATCTTGTGGGTTCCGCAAGTCCCAAATATGTAATTCCGCATCCACACCCACCAATTCCGTCCCCCCAGCTAAGAGATGATCGTGATTATATCCAAGTGATAAAAAATTGGAGTGTTTAGTATTGGGTAATTGGACAGTGGGCGTTTGTGTACGTAAATCCCATAATTTGATGCCGTCGGTGGAACATGTTGCGACAGTGTGGTTGTCGATCTTTGTGAGGGAGTTGATGCTTGATTCGTGGGCTTTGGGGATGTGGAATAGTGAGGTTTGTGATGGGTTGGTGAGGGAATAGGAAATGAGGGAGCCATTACTGGTGGATGCGATTATTGAGTTGTTGTGGGAGAAATGGTCTAGTTTTAAGATCCAATTGTCTGGTTGGTTGTTATGCCAGTCGAATATGCACTGAGCTCGCATTGTTGGGTGGTTAGTTGTAGTGGTGATGATGGGTGTTGCTGGTGGTGGTGGTATAAATTTTCAAAGTAGCGATTGGTACATTATCTATCAGTGCAATGTGCGATGAGTTTGGTTTGTTTGATTAAAACAGAAAAAAGAAAAAAAACACAAGAAAACCAAACACACCACACACTACGAACCCCACGCCGCTATCGTCTACTACAAATATCAGCTAAAGCACAAAGTAACAATGAGTAGTGTGGTTAAGAAGTCATCTCATTTCACTCCCAAGTTGAAAAAGACGATTAAAAGAAAGATTAATACTAGCACAACAACAACACCAACATCAACAAAATCAAAATCATCAACAATCACACCGGCATCACCCCCAGCTACCCAACAATCACAAGAACCCAAGTCAATTGAACAACATGAACCTGAAGAACAAACCCAAGAAGATACTCAACAGGGGGAAGAAGAGCAAGTGCTTCACAAACAACTAAAATCACCTCCAAGTACCCAAATCCCACTAATACAGGTTCCAATTAACAATAGAAGTCAACCCGCATTCAAATTAACTCTAGCAACAGACACCCCGGCGCTAGGAAGGAGCAACGACGATCACCACCAGGACATAGATCCTCGAGATGCTTCTAAAGGGATATCACTGACAGTTGCAATCGAATCTGATTATTCCGATGAGGAAACAATATTCAAACCAACCCAAATCGAATCTAATGTCAGAAGTCGTCGACAATCCTCATCATTCAACCAAAGGAGATTATCAGGAATACAACCTCCTCGTAGTAGATCGGGATCGGTGTCGCTCAAACATCCATTGGAAGATGCCAATATGACCACTTCACCTCATGTTCCTGCACGTATTGGAATCCCCGTGGGGAAACCTATCAAAAGAAGAAGATCACTGGCTCAGGCCAGGGCCGGTGCTGCTATCAAGAGAATGTCGGTGATAAGTAGTATGGGACCAGTGAGTTCGATAGTGAGTACGGCAGTAACGTCGAAAGAACAGACTCCAGTAAATGAAGAACGAACAAAAGAAAAGCCAATTCGCCATGAACCAGAATCTCCAAAGGAAAACAAGCCAGTCGTGAGTGCGGAATTTGTGGTCGGTATTGACCCCGTTTCGAAACGGTTGAGAAAGTTTAGAAGAAAGGACGCTCCCAAACCGGAACAAGATGATCAAATGGTTGATAAGGATGGGAATATTATCCCGCGCGAGGTGATACCGGATGAACCTGAGGGGTTAATCACCACCATTTCAAATGTGCATCAACTACCCAAGACGGTTAAGGATGAAGATGTCGCGCTTTTTGGAGAAATCGAGGTTGATATTGAAGAAATGACCATGGCGGATTTATGTAAGGCGACATTGCCAGTGGGGAAAGTTAGTGAGAATTTTCAACTTGTTCAAGAAGCTAAACGGACGCTTAATAGTAAGCGAGATGAACGACGCCGAACTAGGGAGATAGCAAGGGCAAGACGAGTCACTTTGGAAGAAGCCAAAATGATACTCGAAAAGGAAAGACGAGCAGAATTAGAAAAAAATGGACAAGCAGTAGACGAGCCAGACGATGCCAATTCCCAACCCAAACCTAATCCAACCAGTTTCTTAGATGAAGACGAACCTCCAAAACAATCAACAAACTTACAGTTGACCGTGACTGATGGTAAGATTTCCGTGAATGAAGAATCGGCGGTGGTGGTGAAACCCCGTGCTGATACTACCGGAAGGTCAGTGGAACAATCGAACCCCTTCGCCAATCCGGTGACGTCAACCACATATGGGAAACGAACACATACTGAGAAATGGACGCCGGAAGAATTAACCCAATTCTATAGGGCGGTGAGTATGTTTGGCACTGATTTTTCGTTAATAGCCCAATTATTCCCCTATAGAACCAGAAAACAAGTGAAATCGAAATTTGTACTCGAAGAAAAACGACATCCAGAAGTGGTTGAAATGGCCTTAAAGCGGAAATTACCTTCGAATTTCGATGAGTATTGTGCTGCTACCAACCAAAAGATCCAAACTTTGGATTATTATAATGAACAATTGCGTAAGGTAAGAATCGAGCACGAACAAAGTATGAGTATGATTATGATGGAGAAGGAACGGGCATTGAAGGAGGATGCCGAGGCTAGTAGAAGAAGAGAAATTGAGATTAGAACGGGGGCTAAACCAATGACGAGGGCTGAGAAGCTAAAGGAGTTGCGGAAGAATGAAATGGTGGTTGGTTCGATTGATGAGATAAAGAAACAGAGAGAGAATGAGTAGTTGATGTACTTGAGATGTTTATAAACGGAATGTAATATTTTATAAAAGGGTGATACTTTTACTCGAAGCACGTCAAATTATTCTCTCTGTTTGGATAGCTGTTGATTAATTACAAACACTAGTGTTATAGTATATAATTGATAAAAACCATGTACAGTGCTTCCAGAGTCATTGGTCTCTATTTTGACTTCTTCTTTGTGTGTCCTGCAACACTACTAAATCATGGATTAGCGAAATTTCACGTGACTTGTTGTTTCCTGTTTAATTTGTTCGCTGTAAGGATTTGAGTTGACTCATACAAACCAGACTTACCCCGTCCCCCTTTCTCATCGTCAAAGACTAGACGTTATTCATCAAACTTAACCTGTTTCTTTCTCGTATTCTTCCTACTGTTGATTCATACACTATTAAGGTCCATTATGATATATATGTAAGATAAACCATTGCATCAAAAATATACCCATATACCCATACCCATCCACACACACATGCAAATACCCACACATATGCCAACTTCCACGCTATCAATCACCTCGGCCAAAGATTATCATTTGGAAATTACCCCATCGTTAGAAACAAACGATGTGAAATCATTGAATGTGCTTAAATTCACTGTGCGAAATAAACAAGAGGATATCATAAATCGAAATAAGACGAGCTGGATACTATTTATCACCACCAGTTTGATTGCATTGGTTGCACAAAAATATCTCAATACTTCCAATATTAGAATTGTGGCTCTAGACCCATATGTTATTTTGTTATTTGTTGTATTAGTGTTGATTGCGCTTAGACAATCGCCAGAAGATACGTTGGTTGTTATTCGAGGATTTGGGATCCAATTGTCAAGTAAGAAATCATGGATCTTTCAAAATTCCACCGAGTCATTCATCCCGCTCAATGATATGATTGATTTAGTCATTCATGAAGGGTTTCACAAGTATGGACAAGTTATATTTTATCTTTGTGTCTTGACCAAATCAAAACAAGGCAAGGGGGATAATGTTATAAAAGTTGTGTTTCCCGAATTCTTACCCAGAAAGGATATCTTGTTGACGGTATGGAAACTGGGGAGAGAAATCTTATTTGGGAGTACCCATAGATATTGGAGACGAGTTCCAGGAAAGGGATTAACTCCAATTTGAGATGAGTCTTCTTTTTATAATGATTTATAATTTATAGAATATGTGTGTTATTGTTGTTGTTGTTTAAGTGTGTATTCCTCTATAAAGTGGTCTATCCAAAATGTAGACTATCCGCTTGTGCATATACAAAAAACTAAAGACTCCCTCCAAAACCCAAATATTAAAAATTATTTATAAACGTATATATATATCATTATTAATCAAACCAGTAGATAAAAATCATGATAAAAAAAACTGTGTCAACTTCATAAAATCGCAGTGTGTCCATATGTGTGTGGAGTCTATTAATTGAATCTGGTTGATTATTATGAAAAAAAGAAAGAAAGAAAGCATCAAATACCGAACAGGATTTGCTTTTGAGTTGTCTAGTTTTGACCAATTTGTCTGAAAACATGACTAATGTTTCTCTTTTCAACCAAACTGGCAACACCTATACAAGCGACAGTATAGAATGCAGCAGCGGCAAAAGCCTTTTGACTCTGTGGGTTTCTAGCAAACATTCGTAAACCGGTGGTAACAGCTGGAACAAATTGATGAGCTAAAGGCATTGTAATTATTGTGTTGATTGTTGTGAAGTATATCAATGATGATGAGTAAATATATCTACAAGTGAGTATATGACAATTGGTGAAAAATTATCTTGTATTTATAGTCGTCAATTGGGACATCATTGCAAACCAATTGGTGTTATGCTTCAACTGATATCGGATAGTCCAGGTGAGTCACTCTGTTGATGTCAAGCCTAGAATCGGGTGATTTTGACAAACTAAAAATAAAAATAAAAATAAACAGAACACTAGTTTGCTAAAGGGAAGAACATGGTTAGTTATTTTTTTGCAACCTTCGGATAATTCTCTGCATTAAGAAAAGGAAAAAAAATAAAAAAATAAAAGTTCTTCCATTCCCGAGTATACACACACACAGTGATGCATCAGATGATGTTCGTAATCACTCGCCTTTGTTTTTATTTTTTAATCATGTCTCACCCTTGAGTCACCACTGTGATATATACTACCAGAACCATCAACCTCATCGCATATATGACACAGGGGATAACAAAATTATTGTTCAACAAGAATGACACGTTCCTAGTAATACATCCAACGAATGACCAAGTGGGACATTGTCAGTCTAGCTTCGCTTACAAACATTGTCATAAATCTCAATCAAACCACATCGCCAGTTCACACTTCTCCAATCCGGAATAATCCCGACTATCCGACTTTTTCCATTTTTAGGTTTAGACAGAATCATCGGTCCTGAAACGATCCTTCCAACCGTACGGGTCGTTCAAATCAGGGTTAGAATAAAGTTCTAGACCGACTAAAAAAGACGGTACCATGTAACCGAACGTAATCATCTGCCATGCATAAGCAACCAGCAAGCATTGACATGAGATGCGCGCATACGATCTATATACTATACACGTGTGTGTGTTTGCTTTCAAATGTATAACTGTGTAGAAAAATCCCTTGAAATCTAGGTAAACCAATGAGAAATCAAAAACGTATCTTGAGACATTTATTGGGATGATGTGGTTTCCATCACAGTCGATGATATGTGACTACGGATTTGTGTTTCTTTTTGTGTGTTATCCCTCCCGACCATCACCCCTACTCCTTCCCCTTATCAAATAAGGCTGTGCTGTGATGGAAAACAAAAAATAAAAAAGGAATTTACACCAAGAAAAAACAATCAAATTGAGAAAATTGAAAAACCTGTCACATTTATCCGAACAACAATAGGAAAGGAAAAAAAAAATAATATGCGATGATTTTTCCCCCGTAGCAATATGATCCCATATGACGAAAATTCCATCAACCTTCAATTGTGTTTATCCAACATCAGGATAAACAGAAAGTGTAAAAAATAATGAAGGATGCGAGGTTCGAACTCGCGCGGACACTGTCCAGTAGATCTTAAGTCTACCGCCTTAGACCACTCGGCCAACCCTCCAATTGTTGAAGTGAAAAACCTGAAAATATACTAAACGATTTCAAATTTACGGGAATACGGTGAAAATGGTCGATTTTAGAGAATTAGCGCTTTTCTATGTATCTGATTCGATTATCTAAGTAGTATTTGACTAGGTGATATGAAATTGATTTATTTTTTTGTAGTCGCTATTCGACGATTCTATTTGGACTGTTTGGCTGCGAATTTTTTAGGAGATTATGTTGCTACATTATAAGAGTGAATAATACAAGCAAAACCAAGCATGACCAAGGATTCAATCCAATGCATCTAGATTTCGATGATCAACACTACAATGGTCCTTCTCACCAATTGAGAGCTTCTTTAGATTTTCTAATTTTTGTTGGTGAAAAGACCGACCCCTTTTAGGATCCTCAAAGGTAGTCACTCTGTAGTCTCACATGCGAAAGCAACCATGCCACTTGTATGGTTGGGACCTACCCCTTTTTCATCACAACTTCCAACAACCTTCATGGCGGGTTCAATTTTGTTTGCTAACAGTAGGGTATATCACAGGGCGATATTCAACATAAACCAACTACCGCCTTACCGAGAGCCCTGAATATATTGTTTTGATTTGTTACCACCAGACTGAGGCTAGTACAGCCACTGGTGAAGTAGATTGGGAAGACACAACCCTCCTATGAAAGACGCACATGCTTGCATATCGCATCTATCTGACCTAGACTTGGGAAACCAAGGACACCAATTATTGTGAATGTTAATTCTACTCACGTCCAGAAATGACTGAGCGAAGAAGTCGGGGTACAAGTCGAAATTGCGTCGGTCTAACGTCTGAGCAATGTCAATCTGTTTTGTCCAAAAAACATCATGTGTACAAGAAACATGCACCTTCGCGTTTGCTTTATCTCAAGCTTAGCACTTTAGTTCTTACGATCTCATAAAAATGCTCCATAAACCGGTCACCTATTCTAATGTTCTCCGAATCTCGTGATTTTTGTACCACTTCGCTTCATGATAATATGAAAACCCATTTTGCAATTTCCTGATTGGGAAATGGCTTTGCAAGCTTATTAAAACTGTCGAAATTGCTGCATTTCTTGGAAGACATGTTAGCAATGTAACCATGAACGAGTAGCTTCCACGAGACCAGTTATCAACATTTGCTCGCAGAATATCTGTAGAAATGAATTCGGTAATTGCATGTCATTATACTTATCTATATGATTCCATATCATGGGTAATGCTATTTTTTCGGTAGTATTCGCATTGACGTCAACTTTAACGTTAATGCTTTTGCAACAATCATACAGAAACTTTCCACAACATATGTCGTCTCAGCTGGTGTACTCATAGTTAAACAACCTGAAACCTTTGATGCTAGAATTGAAGAACACGGCGTCATTGGGCTAACCATGAGTACACCAACTGAGACGACATATATTGTAGAAAGATTCTGCATGATTGTGGCAAAAGCATTAACATTAAAGGTTGACGTGAATGCAATTCCCACCGAAAAAATACCAATCACATTACCTATGATATGGAATCATATAGATAGGTACAACGACATGAAATTACCAGACTCCTTTCTACAAATATTCTGCGAGCTAACATTAATAAATGGTCTCGTGGAAGGATACAATAGCGATAACTTTATCCAATACTGAATCTCTTAAGTACTTGTATGATATGTCAATATTATTTTTCAGATTGGAAATGTTCAAGTTATGCCAATACAGTACAACTGCATTGTTGTCTTCTCGAACAACTCTATCATATACTTTGAAATTCATTTTCTTCAATATATGGTCAATCTTAAGTACTTCATGGACAGTTGATTTTAAGGCAATGATTTCACTTCCACTGTGCTTGGTGTCACTACCTTTTGTCGCTTTGTCGCCCAACTAATTAAATGATTATTCAGGTAAATTGCTCTTTCCGATATGGATTTTCTGTCTGTATTCGGAGCAAAGCTTGCATCTGAGTATGCGTAGATTGACAATCCTTTTTTGAGTGATATATCAGATTTTTTATATTCAAGTTTGATATCTATCGTTTGCTTAAGGTATCGAATGCAATATATTAATTTTTCTAGGTGGTTCACGGTTGGGTGAGCTGCATGTCCTCCCAAATAGTTTGTTAGTACGATAGGCCAGGTCTAGTGTTACTCGATCCCCATAATAACAGTCGTACATATGATTGATATTTTCTTTTATCTTCTGGATTTAATAGTTGCAGTGAATTGGTCGAATCTTTGAATTGTTCGATGTTGTTCATCTTTTCAAAGTTATCTTTTATTATTGGAATATGTTTACCATAAGCGTTTTCTAGATCTAACTTTGATATCAATTCTGAGAAGAATTTGTGTTGATGCATTGAGTACCCTTGGTTTGTTTTCTCAAATTGAATACCCAAATACTCGGAGATTGGACCTAAATCTTTGAATTCGACATGCTTGCATAAGTCGTCCTTGAAGATTTCATGCAATTCTTCTGATGAACATGTAACGAAAATATCATCAACGTATATGGCTGCTATAATTTGTTTATTTCCATTTGTTTTAATAAACAAGGTACCAGTTATCGTGCTAAATCCCATCGTGCGAAGATTTTGGTGAACTTCATAAACAATTCATATCCGGCCTGTCTTAATCCATAGACCGATTTATTCAATTTCCAACATTTTCCTGGTGCACAATTGAATCCAGGTGGTGGTTTAATATATATTTCATCAGATAACGAGGCGTTTAAATATGCTGCTTTGACATCGATCTGATGAATTGTATAGTCATATTCAGTAGCCAATGCAGTTATGATTTTTACTGACGTTAAATCTGTAACTGGCGAGGATATTTTGGAGATATCGTAATCTATTCCCTCATATTCTCTAAAACCTTGTGCCACGCATCTTGCTTTATACACATGTCCTTTTAAGTCATCTGATTTGAATGTATATACCCAGCTAGTTGGTATGATGGTTTTGTTCTTTGGATTATCAACTATATCAAATACTTTTAGTCATTTGAATTTGTTCAATTCTTTATCCATAGCATTTCTCCAGTTATAATCCTTCCAATCTATTTTGTTGATTGTATTCGATTCTTCTAGTATGGAATTTTCTTCCATAGAGGCGTTTATTAATATCATCAATTGCTCGTTTTGAAGTTGCTGCTTCCTTCTAAGAAAATTTTCATCATTACTTATTTGATCAATTTTCTCATAACAATAATTGATGATATTTATGCTATTTTCAATATTGTGCCCCTTAGCATGTAGAAATCTATTAATTTCTTTATGTGTGAACATAAAATCAGGAGAATACTTTTTCTTCATTTATCCCTAACATTTCCTTGCGGCTTGAGATTCTTTGGTTTTCGACTTCGAATAACCTGCTCAATCAGTTTCCATGGTTTGATTGATAACTTGTCTTTTTGAGATAAAGAATTATTCAATGCCATATCTTATTTTAAGTGAATTGTCAGAGTTGATATCGATGATATCTTACCTTGCGGTACTATGTTAATCACGTCTCTTAGCGATTCGTTTGTGATTGACATACTTGTAACCTCAGTTATATTTTTGTTCGAATTTTGAACTTTTCTTCTGATAGTTCCGTAGTTACTACCACGTCTCTTGGAGATTCGTTCGCGGTTGTCATATTTGTAACCTCAGGGTATATCTTTGTTCAAGTTGTTAACTTGTTTTGTTGATATTCCCTTAGTTAAATCCTCTACATTCCCATTGAATGCAAAGTCATACATATCGTTAGATATGCGATTATTTTGCCAATCCGATCGAGTATTGTAACTTGAAGTCCAAAAATCATCTGACCTATTAATTTCGAGAATGTCATTAGAATTATTTATGTTCTCCTTTAGAAACTCTCCCCTAACATCAGTAATTCGTTGATTACTTTCCTCGAATTCTTACCAATTTGGATATGTATGTGGGATATTCAAGATCGATGTAGGTTTAACATAATTCTCTCTTTCGCTTGCTTTGCGTAAGAATTCTCTCAATTGGTCAACGTCTAAATTAATGGATGGATTAGTCTGATTAAAATAATCAAAATATTGATGTATTATGATTGCAGTAGCTAAGAAATTAACATTAGGAGTAACAATAATAGGATAATCTTTGGCTGATGCCATAATCATATAACTATTGGTGTCTGTAGCATATCCTATAAATATTCCAAATACCACAGGTGATGTAGCTTTGTCTAATTCTATGCCCAATCTTCTTGTTTCATTTTTTGAGCAAGTTACTAACACATGTCACGTAATGGTGAACGCCTTTTGACTTCTGATCTGTTGGTAAACTAGAAAAGATGCGCCGTGGTTAGTAACAAAGTTTAGTTTATAAATAGAATTACTTCAATTTATAATAATAACAGGTTGCTCTAAAATATATTAAACAAAATTGATAATACAAATCTAGTCAGTTAGTTAGTTAAAACTTCAGTGTAACAAAACTATTTATGTACTATTGCAAATGTCCAGATATTTATATTCAAATATCCTCAAATATTTATTGTTGGGAATTCTTGGGGAATCTACTAACCCCGTTACCTCCGTCAATCAGATGTCCGATCAGAACAAATTAGACTGAGACGCCCGATCTTATACCCCGTGGCGTGGTGGGGTTTCCGTGGGATCCCCATGAAAACAACAGCACCTGATTCTGGCAATATTTTATGCAAAGGGATTTAACCTTTGTTTAAATGTCGCAAAGTAGAGTGCAATACTAATACGACAAGTCTATTCCCAAGTAAGTGTTTTCCCAAATGTAAAAGCAAGAGTCTTCAAAGCTTATCGCATTCTCTTCGATTGGCGGAAATACTCGGACTCGCAGCCGCAAAAAAAAGCACCACCCAGTCTCGTTTTGAAAAATTTGATGAAACCACCCCAAATCAAGTCCTCCCAATATATTCCTCCCCCCGCGTCCACACTTCAATGCAATGATCACCAAACGATACACATCCACCGCCATCAAGACGGTGCCCAAATTCTACGGGTCACAAATTACCAAATTCAAATACTCAAAAACAATCCCTACCCATGACGTGTTGGCCAAACTCGGACTAATCCAATATCCACGAGCAGGATTAGTCAACTGGTCCCCTATCGGGCTTATGATTGAGAATAAGATCAGTAATATTATCAGACGAAGAATGGATGAGATTGGATTTGAAGAATTGAGTCTATCATTATTGAGTCATCGAACATTGTGGGAAAGAACTGGACGATGGGCCAGTGGTGGAGAATTGTTTAAATTAAAAGATGATGAATATTTATTAGCCCCCACTGCCGAGGAAGAAGTCACTGAATATGTGAATCGGAATTTGACTAGCTATAAGGATTTACCGGTTTTGGTATATCAAATCAATCCCAAATTTCGGGATGAAAAACGTCCTCGTGGTGGGTTACTTCGTGGGAAAGAATTTTTGATGAAGGATGCGTATAGTTTTGATATTAGTGAGGATAAAGCATTGGAGAGTTATGAGAAAGTTGTGGGTGCATATCATAAGATATTCCAGGATTTGAAATTGCCGTATATTAAAGCAGCGGCCGATTCTGGGGATATTGGTGGGTCTTTGAGTCATGAATGGCATTGTTTGGAAGAGTCGGGCGAGGATACGTTGTTTTCATGTGATTCATGCCATCATGTTTCAAATATGGAAAAGACATTATCATTTCCTGATACAGTAGAAGAAGGTCCAAATGGTGAAGTTTCAGTTCGATATTTTATGACTGAAGATAAATCAACATTAATCTGTGCATATTATCCAAGTTCGAGAACTCTTGAACCGAAATTTATCAAACAGGAAATCCCTGATCTCGATTTAAACGTTTCAAATCAACAAGAAATCTTAGATGAATTTTCCAATCAGGAAACCTTAATTTCGAAAACCATTATTCGAATCATGGATTCACGATTAAACTCCAGATCAAACTTCCCTGATTTCCCCATAAAATTCATCAATAGATCATTGATGACCACCTTAACCGATATCCCAATTGTACTTGCCCAAGAAAATGAGATTTGTGGAATGTGCGAGGATGGCACCCTAACCGCCAAAAAGGCCATTGAATTGGGCCATACATTCTACTTGGGCGACAAGTATTCCAAGCCATTATCATGCACGGTGAGAGCTCCTAATGATGAAGGCAAGATGGACGAAAAACAAATCATGATGGGATGTTATGGTATTGGGATAAGTAGAATCATTGCTACCGCAGCCCAGATTTATCGGGATGAAATTGGGTTAGTGTGGCCAAGTACAATTGCCCCTTGGCAAGTGACGGTGGTTGAAGCGGGAAGAGGCACAGTTGAGAAGTTTGGCGATTTCTTTGAGATGTTGAATAGAGAACAGGTTGATTATCGTCATGATCATCGTGATTCAGTATCTTTTGCAAAGAAGATACACGAGTCTAATACTTTAGGGATCCCATTATGTGTTATTTTGGGAAAGCATTATCCAATGGTTGAAATAGAACTTAGAGGAAAGAGATTGTTGGGAGGAGATCAAAAATGGAAACAAGCATATGAAGAATATAAGGATAAATTTGATTGGCAAGTTACTTATGATAATGAAGGAAATGATATTAAACATCTTGTACATAAGGATGGATTCACTACCGTTGTAAATAGTTTATTACAGGACATGTAAGGAAGCAAAAACTGATAGCAATAGTCGCTTAAGGTTTAGTTTCACTAATTATATTAAAATTTGAAATATATAAAAAAACAGAAAGGTTCATTTGAAATGTAAGAATGGTAAGAAGACCAATTTTCATAAGTGCATCAAACTATTGTCATAGTATCATTTCTAGAACAAATAACCGCACGCCATCCACTTAGGACAATCGGATGCACAACGAAATAAGTGTTCAATCCCTGATTATTCCACCCCATATTCATGTATGCAAATCTCTTCTCATTCTTCCAATTCATTTCCTTCCTGTATCCCTAAAAAAACATACTAATGGTACAACATTGAGCAAAACAACACCACCTAACAATTTTCAATATTCACTTGTAATCTATGAAGTAAATCTACCAGTAATCTTTGCGAACACGTGTAAGATAATCACTGAAAAGATGAATCCCACTGCCAAAAACAAAACAACCAAAGGATCAACTCGTAAACCTTGAGCTTCGTCAGTAAATAACTTCATCATAGTAGATGAAGAACCACCAGCACCGGCAGATCTTGTGGATAATGGCATTGCATTACTAGATTGGGCCTTTTTGTCGGCAGTGGACTTTCTTTTGGCTGCACTTCTTAAACCACCTGGTGCTTGAACTGAAGAAGAAGACTAGATTGAAGGGGAATGTTAGTATCAATTAGATTCATTAGCTGGTATAACATGTACGACTGAAGTGAATTACATACCATTATGTGTGTGTGCGTGTATATGGAATGAACCAGTCAATAAATGGGACTAAACAGTGACCTTGATTTTTTCTAAAATGTATAAACTTTCTAATTGTTTCGTTGTTCGGTTTGGAAATTTTTCGTTCAACACCAAAAACTGAAAATAACACAAAAGATTGATCGATTGTCGCGACAATTACGATGTGACACATACCACTTCATTTTCAAGGGAAATGATTAATTTAACTAAACAGACAGGTTAGTAATAGTGGTTTACATACAATAAATTCCAAATTATAAAAGACCACTTTCCAAAGAATCATCCAACCATTATGCAGAACGTAGGACTCTTTTGTGGTGGGCGAATTCAAAGAGAATGCATTCACCCGTTTTCATCTCAATCCGTTCTGATTTTTGTTTACAACTGTAATTCATTTGCAACCGCAAATTGAGAAGTGAATCTAGTGCCACCATATAAAAACTGGGTTTGCCGGGATGTAAATAAAAGTTTGTAAATCACTGGGTCAGAATTTTTGTTCTACTTGGTGTAAAACGGACGGAAATGGTACCACGAGGACCGACCAAACAAAGGTGGGAGGGAGGCGGAAAAGAGATTTGGGCTTCTAAGTTAAGTTTCGTTTTGTTTGTCTCCTGTGTGTAGTGAGAGAGAAGAAACCGTTGGTGCGAATAAAAGAGGAACAAATGGTTAAACGGTTTTTCTTTTTGATTTAAACAATAGTCTACAAAACACCCACAACCAAACAACAGATCCAAAATAGTCTATTCAACTGTTGGTGCCTTTATTTACAAACACATACACTCAATCACTCGCCACTCACACCCATTAGATTCATTCAACCAACAAAGAATCTGCTTATCTTCCGAATTTAATAAAGAAATTACAAGTTCCTTTTTCAAACCATTGTTGTACAAAGAAAGGTAGCAAAAATTAACCCAATCATAATAAATCCTATTCTAATAATTGAAAATTTATTAGACTATCGTACTAGTGGATATATATACAAGAAATCGGTTCTACTAGATACATTCAAAGAGTAGAAAGATAATCTAAGTCCAGAATTACTGCCAAATTTTTGATTTTACTGCAAATCGAAATTTCCGTTTGTTTTTGTTGCCAATTAAGCTTCAGCCAACCAACCACACTTTGTTTCTCATACAAAAGGACATACATACATAGTATATTGTTTGGTGGCCACACACACACACACATAAATACACAGAGGGAAAAAAACTTTACTTTATAAAAAGTACAACAGTACACTCACACAGAGAAAGGAAACACACACACTCACTCACTAGAAAAAGATTTATTTTTTTTTACCCTTTGGAAAACTCATAACTACTAGTTCCTTTTTCTTCACCACCAACGTTTTAGCCAGATGGATTTAAGAAACTTACAATCCTTATCTAATCAAATGGATATCCAACGCCGTCCATCGCTATCATCATTGTCATCTGCTTCAGGATATGCATCGTCAAATTATGGTGGAGGCGGCAATCACAATGATAGTAATACCCATACTCATGCATCAAATACACCACAATTAACAAATCAAAGGTTGGCAACAAGAAATATGAACTTACAAACTTCATCTTGGGTTAACCAACCATTAAATCAAGGGTTGTCTACTGCTTCCAATGTTGGTCCATGGGTTGCACAACAACAACAACAGCAACAACAACAACAGCAACAGCTGCAACAACAATCCCACTTGGACTTACCATCCAAGGACAGATCAGTTTCATCAACAAATTCTAGGGGTGATACTGATGGCAATACAAACACTAATGCTATTTCTACTAATGACCTTCAAATTAATGATAATGTTAATATTAATCCTAATATTCACGCTACTAATGTGAGTGCTACTGGTGCTGGTGATACTAGTACTACAGCCACGAATGATGAAGTTGACGAAGAATTGATTCCCACAGCTATAGTAATCAAAAACATCCCATTTGCAATTAAAAAAGAACAATTATTAGACGTTATGACCAAATTAAATTTACCATTGCCTTATGCATTCAATTATCATTTTGACAATGGCGTATTCCGAGGATTGGCATTTGCTAATTTCACTTCAACTGATGAAACTGCCTTGGTGGTTAATCAGTTAAATGGCAGAGAAATTGGGGGACGTAAATTACGAGTTGAATACAAGAAGATGTTGCCATTACAAGAAAGAGAACGTATTGAACGGGAAAAGAGAGAAAAGAGAGGACAATTAGAAGAGCAGCATAGATCAACATCAAATGCTTCATTGGCATCGTTAATTTCTGCTGCTTCTACTACTGCTGCCACTAAGAACTTTAGTGCAAATGGCGGAACTCCATCAGGCATTACTGAACGAGCATTTTTGACTTATCCATTTAATAATATTCTTTCTTCGCCACCAATGGAGTTGAATTTTAATGATCCAGAAATATTGGAATTATATACTCAATTGGTTTTATTTCGTGATGATTTATCGAAATCAGTTTATGAGTTGGCAATTTCGTCGGTGAATATGAATATGATTCATCGAAAGAATTTATCTATTCTTGCGAGTTATTTAAATTTATTGGAATTATTTGACAATGGTCTTATAATAATTAGAAGGAAACCAGGATATGTTCCAATTTCTCAGCAAGCTCAAGTTACACCAGGACCTGC
Source organism: Hemisphaericaspora xylanilytica (assembly GCA_030563365.1). Lineage (NCBI taxonomy): Eukaryota > Fungi > Ascomycota > Pichiomycetes > Serinales > Debaryomycetaceae > Hemisphaericaspora > Hemisphaericaspora xylanilytica. The sequence goes on along the minus strand of JAKUCC010000105.1, from coordinate 2,247 downwards.
ACCGCTTTCGTCATCCATGATGAATTTAAACCAATTTGCCGGTGCCATGGGAGTTTCTGCAGGTGGAAGTACTGTAACTGCTGCTCATCCAGAATTGTTGAGATCTCAATCACAATCTGCTTTACCGTTGCCAAGATTGAGACAACAAGCGTCGACCCCGATTCAACAAACATTGGGTCAATATGGTGGTAGTGGTATTCAACAGCAGGGACCACAACAACCACAGCAACAATCGCAACAACAACAGCAGCAAGTGATTTCCCAAACACAACCACAAAGACCATATGGTCAAACCCAGCAATATGGATCTTACCAACAACAACAATCACAACAACCACAACAACAGACTCCTCAACATTACCACCAACAGCAACAGGCACAAGCAGTCACGCCGACATTGGGATCAACCAGTGCGGCTGCATTGTTAAGATCAAATAGCAGTAGATCGTATGTTGACGTGAGGTCAACTCCTCCTCAATTTGCACAACAACAACAACAACCATCGGTGACTGACTCGCCAACTGCACACCATCAACCACTTCCACACCTCCACCCTCATCAATTCCAATACCAACAACAACAACAACAGCAACACCAACAGCAACAACCCCCAGTGCAACCACAACAACCACAACAACAATACCAATCGCAACCTGCTACTCCTTTGTCGGGAGAAATTAATAGTAGATTTCAGCCATTTGGAGTTCAGCATGGGAATTTGACTGGAAGTTTTACTGCATTGTCTAGTTCGAGAGGGACACATGGCGGTGGTGGCGGTGATGATGGATCATCTGGTGATGGGTTGAGTCAAAAGTTTAATAGCCTTGGATTGGGTGGAAATAATGGCGGGAATTTTGAAAGTGGTATTTGGGGACCAAAGTGAGCTGGAGATGTTGCCAATTAAATGATGTGATGTATGAAGAGGAGCGAAAAGAAAGAAGATAAGAGGTCCATGAGATAGATAAAGTGGTGTTTTTTATGAGTGATAGAGAAAATGAAGTTACCCAAGAATGTGAATGTTTCCGTATGTTTGTTGTTATTTTTTGTATTTGGTTCTTACATTTAAGATTTGTTATATTTTTATTTTATATGCTTGCTTGTTTGTTTATTTGTTTGATTTGATTTTTGAGAAACGAAGATATGCGTTGACGTGATTTAGAAGGAGTCCAAGAGGAATAGAGAGAAGAGAGAGAAGAGAAGAGAGAGAAGAGAAGAGAGAGAAGAGAAGAGCAGAGAAGCGAAGAGAAGAGAGAAGAGAGACAACTAGATTAATACGTAATACGAAACAGAATGCTTTTGTCGTTGTTGATGGGTGGGAAGGGTAGGTGTTATCTGATGATGATGAGATTATGAAGATAAGCATAAAAGAATAATAAAATATGGTAATTATATAAATAAATTATGTTTATAGATTCTAATGTTTTTAACGCTTTTTATTTAATTTTCAGTTTTAAGGAACAGTTTGTATGAAAATTTGCGTTTTTGTTTCGGAAGAATTTGATTGAAATTTTGGTGAATTGATTAACCAGAAAGAGTTCAGCTATTGCCTTGACTTACCTTCAACAAAGAGTAGCATCATTTGTCAGATCAATCTGAATATTATTATCTTAAGCTGAATTTCGGCGATTGACTAAATTATTTACAGGCTATTTATACTAAATTAACTAAAATCTCACAAGGGTAGTTTTACTTGAGATAGCATGTGGTGGGGGGAGAGATAAATTATTGGATATTTTAGTTTTATTGTTTCAGTTTGTGGGTTTTACGTTTTGATTTATTATGATGATGACAGTAATTTTGCAACAATTGATATATAGCAATTTACAGTAAATCTGTGTAGAGATTAGAGACATGGAAGAGGAAGAGGAAGAGGAAGAGTAATTGGAAGTAAGTTATCAAGTGAGTAATTGTAAATGGTGATTGTATGTGACTTGGAATAAGGTGGTGGTTATATTGTCTGATTTGAAATGTCAAATAACAATAATAAACACAATTTTTAATTATTACTGTGTTGGGAAGTATGCAATTGATAGTTAGTATATCCACTCTAACTTATTTCAAAATTCTCAATGCTAGTACTAATCTATATATATCTATCTATCTACAATCTTCATGGATATAAGTCGGGAACTCATTTGTACATGGGTAAAGTTTACTATAAATACAAAACCCCCCCAGAAGTATAAAATTAAAAATAAAAATTAAAAATAAAAATTAATAAAAAAAAAAAAAGAAAAATTTCTTTTC
>JAKUCC010000104.1:0-25732 GCA_030563365.1 Hemisphaericaspora xylanilytica | reverse complement strand
ATAAGATACACGACAAGCCAACTAATAGAGATTAATAGAGAGATATCCCTAACAAATTACTCCATAGAAAAACCACTTCGGCAAATTTCCTTTTTTTGCTGCTTCATTTTAATTTTCCAGAAGCTTTTTCTTATTCCAACGAATTTTTTTTTTATTTTTGGAGCTTCCTCCAAAAAGTCAACCGAACCACATTGTCATTAATTAAACCCCAGATACCCACACACCACAATTTCTACTCAAGAAATGTCTAAACCACATACCCACAACTCGCGTATACAACATCCTCAACCAACAACATCGACACAACCATACCCAGAGAAAACAATGCCCCATATTACAAACATCAACGAAATCCCATTGGTCACACCCAGACCATCGTCATCCACCAATGTCCCCACTATTTCATCGACTAATCAGAATAAACCATACACAACATCCCCACAACCTCCACCAAAGGTTACTCAAGAAGTACGTAACAGCATAGGACTCGCGGAAAAATTGCCAAATGTAAATTGTTTAGCACGGGCACGTATCCCCACCACCCAAGGTCCCGACATTTTCTTACATCTTTATGAAAACGATATTGATAATAAGGAACATCTAGCTATTGTATTTGGAGAAGATATCAGATCTCGATCATTGTTTAGACAACGTCCGGGGGAAACTCAACAGGATAGAATGACCAGAGGGGCATATATTGGGAAATTGGCTCCTGGTAGAACCATAGCTGATCATGATGAAGTATTAAACAAGTCATTGAAGTTTGATGACAATGGGAATTTGATGATTGATCAAGAGACATTTGTTGATCCGGCATTGGTGCGTATTCATAGTGAATGTTATACTGGAGAAACTGCGTGGAGTGCGCGTTGTGATTGCGGGGAACAATTCGATGAGGCTGGAAGAATAATGGGGAATGATGGACATGGCTGTATTGTTTATTTAAGACAAGAAGGTAGAGGGATTGGATTGGGTGAGAAATTGAAGGCGTATAATTTACAAGATTTGGGTGCTGATACCGTACAAGCCAATTTAATGTTGAGACATCCTGCCGATGCCAGAAATTTCAGTTTGGCAACGGCAATCTTGGTAGATTTGGGATTGAAGGAAATTAAATTGTTGACGAATAATCCGGATAAGATTGTTGCTGTTGAAGGTAAACATCAGGAAGTCAAAGTGTTGGAAAGAATACCAATGGTACCTTTAAGTTGGAATAATTCTGAGAATGGTATCCATTCAAAGGAAATTGAAGGCTATTTAAGTACAAAGATTGAAAGAATGGGACATTTATTGGAGAAACCAATTAAAATAAACTAAACGGAAGGCAGATGATTTGACTGTATATTTTGACAACTATTTATAATGCAATTATTCATAAGAACCGATAATATAGAGTTTTCTTGTAGAATCTTTGTGACTTCACATTAGTGCGATCAGGCTAGTCACTTGCATTGAGAATTAATGGAAGTGAAATAAAGTACCGTTTCTGAAAATTTCATTCGCAATCTCTACCATTGCATCAAGTTCATATAAGATGGTTTTCTTTGATGCTCCATAGAATCAACTTATGGATCTTTCATATTTCTACCTTTAATAGAAAGTTTACCATGTCTATTCATTCTTCTATAGAGAATCAGTGAGTGAAATTGCAACCGATACATCTTACGCCAACGACGGATCCGGTTGAGATCTTGAATTACTGATGAGTATCTTACCATATCAACTTAAAGATTTAAACAGACAGCTGCAACCACAAAAAGCTCGAAGCCTTAACAAGTCTGCACCTGGGTCTCATCTTCTGTTGCAATATCGTTCAATGTATGATAAAGCATAGAATACGTCCAAGTGTGTGGTTTGTGTGAATGGTTTACGATGAGTTTTGTATCACTTTTGGTAATTTTCCATGCACTTATCGCCGGAACCAGTGTGGATAGAAATAGTACAATAAGGAGACATCATAAATTGTGAACTTCTAGACCATGCAGTTGTTGATGGGTTTTCCGTTTATCCCCTGTAACGGATCAAACGATTAGATAACATGTTTGGATTTTAAACGTATACTGATTCTGCGTTCCCGAAGGTTGCCATTTTGCACTATACTTATGTTACTTACAAAGGTTCATTCTCTTCCTTCGATAGATGGTTCACTCAATCATATTATCTACACGTGGGTTAAATAGTACATGGTGAAGTCATTAATGGGGTTGTATAAATCAAAGTGGGTGAGATTAATGCATACTGGTGTGGGGTTAAATTAATGAGGCTTTTTGTTTTTGCAACCAATTTGTACAACATGTCATACAAAAAATTCATGCATACGTAAATATTCTAATCACGGCGATGATTTCATAAGCTATTATACGCCAAGGCTTAAAGGTGACATACAGGGTACATCCGCATTATATTCTCTCTTTAATAATAGTAGGCGACGCTTGAAGTAAAAGTCAATTACCTTGGCATTATCAGGAATTGCTACCACACGTAATATCTCATTGAATATGACTGAGAAAAGTGGGATATCTAGTTGGGTCAATAGAGGAGTTAGTTATGACAACTACAATGTACTGTTAATCTACGTAGCATATTCTGAAATATTGGATTTACTTAAACAATACCAGTCATACTTCGAAGTGTGATATTAGCAATACCCCTAATTGGATGAGGTGATTTCTTCTAGAATAATTACAATAATCGATTTGTCCATTGTTCATGCATGGCGAATTAGAGCATCAAGCTCCGAACAACAACAATAAACCAGTGAAGGTAAGGTAGAAGCAACAATAATATTCATTATTGTGATTGGTTGGCGAATTATCAATATCCGCATTAAAATAATTTTCTGTTTTTGATATGTGCCACTTGTAAAATGTGGGACATCCATTGTTAACGACATCGTTGGTTGGTTGGGTATTGTGGGAAAACAGGACCACTGGAGAAAAGAAAAGAGGCAAAAAAAAAAATTGACGTGGTAGTGGTAGAAGAAAGCCAAAGGTACACGAAATGGAACAGCTAAGCATGGCTTATCCTGAAATTACTAGTTGACTCAATAGATGACTACTTCTGGTGGATCATTCCTAATCATGCTATCCTCCAACAGTGCAATAATCAAGGGATCAAGTTTGTTTAAGATCCACAACCTTACACCCTTAGTAACTGTTACTCAAAACCTGATTAGAGATATTTTCTTTCTTTTTTTTTTTTTTTCTGATTTTAAAGTTTTTCTGGGCTGCACACAATTCCTGCAATTTAGCAAAATTCTTGTCTTGTGTTTGTTTGGCAGTAACAGATCCAGCGATTTGCGATCTGCCATCTGCGTCACTAGTGAACACTAAACCCACCGTGCTGCCAAGAGGTGATCTCGGAGCTTGGGAGGGAGGGTGATAGAGCAATGCCAAGCGTATAATATAGTGCTCTTGTTGATTAATGTGCCATAACTGTGTGTCCAACCAGGTGGCCGTAATTTGTCATGACACCGGTTCAAAAGTACGCAAAATCTGGGGCAACTGAAATGACGGTCGTGGGGTAAAGAGCGATAAGCGTAAGATATAATTTAGATTTAGCCGATACCTTTTTTTTGTCAACTAGAGATCTCGAAGTTCAGTAGGTAGTCTTCCAAGATTGAGAGGTTGGGAAAATACTAAAGACAAGAACATAATTAGAGCTTTCATCTATGTAGAGGCCGAGATGGTTGGTGTGTTGATTAAACAATGATCAGTTTGAGGTAATTAGTCATCAGTTGGGTATGCACCATGAAATCAAGGAACAATAGACACCAGAAGCCAAAAATTTTTTTTTTTTTTTTTTTGGGCTTAAATAAATCCACCAGTTTTCTTAGCATTGAAAAAGTAGAATTGCAGGTTTACTTTGTAAGTGAATAACGTGAATAAAGTGAGTGAGTGTTTTTATTTTTGCTTTTTTCATTATTTTTTAGGGTGACCCTTATTTTTAATCACAAGTACACTACCTATTAGAGTTTTATTTTTTTTATTTTTTTTTTAATTTTTTTTTATTTTTTTATTTTACCCAATTTTTTGCAAACCTTATAAAGAGAGACAGAAAGTGAGTGAGTGAGTGAGTGAGTGAGTGACAAACAACAAGAAAAAGGTAGATGACAATTTTATTTACAGAGTGAGTGAGAGAAAGAGAGAAAGAGTGAGTGAGAGTGAAAACCAGTCAAGAGAAATTTAAATTTAATCATCTTTTATTTATTTACTTCAATTTATTGACTTACTTAATTTACTCAATCAACCCCCTTACCATTATTGTGGACCATCAACATACTTAGTCCAAGTAGGTTATCTATATACACCCCTACTACTATTGAGAAAAGCAACAAAACCATAATTTTATACTTGAACCAAACCAAACAAAAAAAAAAAAGATCTAATCCCACTATATTAGATTTAACCCAAAATTACATTGATTGATTTCCATTAACCCTGCACACCATCCAATCAACTGTTTTCACAATGAATTCTATAAAACGAGAACGTGAATCTTCAGTATCAGCAGATCCATCACTCCCTTTGTATACAACTCCGAGTAATGGTAGCAATCCCCAATCAATGCAGCCAAGCATAGTGCCCACCCCAGCTTCGATTCATGCAAACACAATCACACCAACTCCATCATTTACAAACAATTCATCAACAACGACAAGAAACAAATCAACAACTGAACCCAAAAGAAGACGAGTCACTAGAGCTTGTGACAATTGTCGTCAAAAGAAAGTCAAGTGTGATGGGAAACAACCTTGTATTCATTGCACGGTATATTCCTACAAATGTACATATGATCAACCCAATGTTAGAAATAAAAGAAATTCAGGTATTCCTGTACCAGCACAACCAAACCTTGCTGTTCTACAGGCAGCTGCTGCAGCTGCTGCGGCATCATCAGCATCTCCATCATCAGGGGGCCGTAACGATGGGGTTTCTGATCATTTCCCTAATACGAATTTGATTGTATGTCAACAGATATTCAACACTTTGCTTCCGAAACTCAAATTAAACTGCTTTGATCATAATATTCAATTTGATTTAGATAGATTTCAAAAAGTTGTCAGTTATATTGAAAATAAATCACCCGCACTTGTGCGGCATTTAAATGAAATAGGAGAAATGATGCAAGACCCAGATATGGCCATTCCATCACCAACCAATTCAGCTTCCACAATCGAAAGACAATCATCAGTTAGTTCTACAGATGGATTCTCCGAAATACGCTTGTATTTGCCATCTAAGGAAACAGCACTACAATTGATTTATACTTGTTGGAACAAAGCATGTGTCTTGTTTAGGTTTTATCACCGCCCTTCTTTATTGCAGGAGGTTGATTTATTGTACTCATTAGATCCCCTCAATTACGGAGATAGACAACAAAAGTTCTTGCCATTTTTCTATTCAATATTAGCTTGCGGGTCATTATTTTCAAAATCAAGCTCAACCGAACCAGGTGTAAATGATCACTTGGAAGATGATGGATTTAAATATTTCTTGGAAGCAAGAAAGTTAATTGATATAAGTAACGTTGGCGATATTAACTCAATCCAAACGATCGTGATGATGATTATGTATTTGCAATGTTCAGCAAGATTATCAACCTGTTACTCATATATTGGTATTGCATTAAGAAGTGCCTTGAAGGAAGGGTTACATAGAAACTTGTCCATTTTCCAAAACTCAAAACGGAAACTCGATCCGATTGAGATCGACACTAGAAAGAGATTGTTCTATACCATTTATAAAATGGATATTTATATAAACTCATTATTGGGTTTACCAAGATCAATTGATGAAGATGAATTCGACCAAGAATTCCCAGAAGAATTGGATGATGAATATGTTACGAGAACAGGTTGCTTATATGAAAAGCAACAAGGAAGACTTTCGTCAGCCGGATGTGCAAACCATCACACAAAATTAATGTTGATATTGTCGCATATTGTGAAAAAATTATATCCGATCAAGGTGAGGTCTAGCAATGGGGAAGAGCTCACTTCAAGTTCAAACACTTACGCACCAGATAAAATCCACAATAAAATAACAGAGTTAGAATTAGAGTTGAAAGCTTGGTTGGATAATTTACCTGTAGAATTAAAACCAACTGATCCAAATGTGTCTAGTCTGAGCGAACATATTCCAGAAAGATTCAGGCTTGCCAACTACTATTTACATCTTGCATTTTTAAACTGTCAGATCATGTTGTATCGTCCATGCATTCATTTTATTAGTGATAACGGAAATTCGGCGACAAGTGCCAGTGATCCAAGATCGTTAATTCGTGGTCGGAATTGTATCAAAGTGGCAAGAATGGTTGTTAAATTGGCCAACAAAATGATTGATCAGAATTTGTTAGTAGGAACATACTGGTTTTCCATGTATACCATTTTCTTCAGTGTTGCATGCTTGGTATATTATTATCATTTTGCCAATTATGGCAACACGAAACAAGCACTGGGGGTTAATTATGCCGGAATTTTGTTTGATGATGACTTGAATATAGATATGATCAAAAAGGACATCGAAATTGGGAAGAAGGTCTTGGATTGCTTGAAGAATTCAAGTAGGAGTTCGTTACGAATTTATAACATCTTGAACACTTTGTTCGAACAATTGAATAGAAGAACGGCAGATACTTCCAGATTCCAAATCCAACAAAAGCAAATCCATCCACAACCACCACTCGCATCAAATGCCGCTGCAACAAGCTTTGAGAGTGAGAATGTGAAAACAACATTTAATAATTTCAAAACTATAAACAGTTTTAAAAGTGAATCTGCAATGGGCAATGATGGTACTGACACAGCAACCGATGCAAATGCCTCACAACCATATGCCGCATATCCTAAGAAGCCAAGTATCGAGCAATTATTTAACGACACGAATATCGCCCAGTTCCAATCGTCAGCAGAAATAACCCAAGACCCAGAGAATCAACAAGAAACACCACCATTGGAACCTACACCAATGGATTTCTCGCAAGATTACATTCCAGGTGTGTTTGACAAATTGGATGCCCAAATTTTCGGAAGAATATTACCTCCCTATATGTTGGAAAGAAATGCTGCAGCTGCTGCGTCCGCACTGGCAGGGGCACCGAATCCAAACGACTCGACTCAAGCAGCAAGGAGCTTTTCTCATCCTCAAAGAACGATGCCACCACACTCACCATTGAGTAAGATAATTGGCGGATCTGTCAGCATGGACGATTTTGATTTCTATAACTTTGACGAGGCACAGGGTGCAGGAGTAATGGGAAATGGCGACGGGAATAACAATGGTGTTGGTGATTTAGAGTATTTGGATCCATTTAGTTCAGTGAATGAATGATCCAAGTATGACTGGATTGAGAATAGGGAGCGGTATTTTTACGGAAAGTCGGGATTTTTGTGAGGAGAGATTATTTATTTCATTTTATTTATTATGTACTAGAATTATTTACGCCTTGTATAATTAAAAGATATTATTGTAACTTTTCTTTAATGGTAATAACACTCAACGGTGCTCACTTTGGGTTGTGTTTGAATGGCTTTTTGTGTCATTAGTTCTAAATATTTGCAGCCAAAATGCTTCGGAAGGGTATAACTTCGGTACAAAATGCTCGTTGAAATAAAATTAATCATAATGGCAAATTCTCCCCATTGATATCGGTTATTATTCTTCATTTTTGGAATACCTATAGGAGATTGGCACTGTCGGGTTTGTTTAAATGTATTATTTATCAATCTCGTTTATTTATGTCGGAGATTCCTGGCAGGGTTAGTCTACGTTGTCATTCACAAGAATCGATGCAAGGGCCTTATTGGGGCAAATAGGATGACATCTCTATTTTTAAAGCCCTTAGTATGGGGTTTTCCAAACATTTTCAATAGTGAATTATGCAAAAAGCGTATGGTTTAAACTTGACGATTATTCTTAGGTAGGGGCTAAACATAACTTAGTTCGATACCGGCAGGTTTTATAAATAGGGGAAATGCCTGGTCTATAAATTTGACCTCAAGTCCATATTTTGTGAATGAAAAATAAGGATATCGACCTTCCTGAAAACTAAACTGGGTGATAATTGCAGTGTGTTTACTTAACCCACTATTGATTCTCGAATGGGTTGAGAAGAACTTGTTGAGACAGTCGAAATAGTCTGCTTTGTACAAAATTGCAAATTCTTGAGAATTGTTCGATCTAAGGTGGGCCACTCAATTGTTCAAAAAAGAGTTGAAAAGAGGGATCTGGTTCTTTTAACTCTCCTCGGTAATTCTTGGTATATATTCCAACGAGTTCATTTGTATTGTTTTGGACCAACCAAATATACTATTGTAAAGATTCCGATGGTGAACCATCAAAATCCAGATACTTGTGGAGCAAAGAGAAAGGGACGATAAAAGCGAAGTTCCTTGATGGGTTGTACTATAAATCCAACCATAGATTCGGAGATGAATGCCTACCAAGAGGCAAGTAAAAGTTGCCGTGAAAGTTGAGAAGGTAATCAATCGAAGTCGTAGTCTCGGGATACCCGCAAGAGAATTAAGAGTTCGAATCTTTATACAAAAATTTGATTGTTGCCACTGGTTCGCGTGTCCCATTTCCTATTCTTCATTTCAAATGGCCGTGTTCGATAATCCTTAAATTTGAAAATTATAAATAAGTAATAATTCATGGGTACATGTTGATCTTACGGGTGATTATAAACACAATTTGTTAGAGCCCCTATATATGGTTATTAAAAACCTTGCTCTTAAAAATCTGGTTTTGGCATTTCATATCTCCGGTATTCATTTTTTATGGGTATATGTGAGGACTGTCCCCAACAAAAGCGACAATCCTTTTTCCAGTGTACTTAAGTTTCGAACTTACAGAAGAAGTACATTCAGAGAATCCAAATATTGCTAATGTTGGCTATATAATTGACCCCGATTAACTTACTTAACCTAGACCCACCCAATCCACTACAGTTTGAATGACATACATCAAGTATCAGATTCGAAATATATAATCCAACATCAATTGATAAAATGGACTGGATCTTAAAGTTCCCAACTGAAATCATTCAGCTAATTTTTGATCATATTCCATTGCCATACCTAGGTAAGTATATCCACATTCCTCCAATTGCGGAATATGCATTCCGGTCATACTACGCCACGATTCGTATAATTGATTTTCATGATGTCGAAGATCGTTGGAAAGAATTAACTAATCCAAAGGCTCTACTTGGCGAACATGACGTCTTTCTGCGAAACTATACAACTAGTCGTCTATTCGGTACATTGCACTATCCGGGCGATCCATTGTTTGCAGAATCAAAATGGAACTCCTCACCAGTCTACTTTCTAAACTTAGAGGAGTATCTTGATTTCCGAGAAGTTTATACCGCATTCGTGCCATCTTGCTTGGAATTTGTGAGACCCCGAGATCTCTTGCGGTTTAAATCAATTTGTTCACGAGAAGTACGCATGATAGAAAGGATCCATCTATATGCTGATTTAGAGTTCACAGGAGATTACTTGGAAGAATACAGTCAATGCAAACAGATTCAAGATGAATTACTCCCTAATGTACAATTTAGCTATAAACTATCAGCAAATAACGAGTTGGACATACGACCTATCAATCATACTCTCTCGAATCTCGAAATTCGCTCGTGTTCAATATCCGATTACCAGGAACAATTTGCGGGGTTTACTTTAACCAAGCTTTTCCTTCATGACTGTCCAATTACACTAGAAGAACTTCAATATCTTCCTCACAGTCTTAAGCATTTATCATTGATTAATTCGTTGAACCTGCGTTTCAAGAATGGTTGTTTGAGGGTTGATTTTCCACCTCATTTAGTTCAATTGAATATCAATATGTTCGTCGGAGAGGAACGCATACTCGAAGTAGATGTCCTGTCGTTAATGAACCTTCGTCATTTGAAAGCTTTCCCACTTCACATTACAAAGTTTTCGCAGTTACAACTACCAAATGCTATCGAGATAGTGAAAACAGGCTCCGAGAACCTTATATCATTAGAAGGGGTTGAAGTTTACCCAAACTTGAATGCAATCTATATACACTCATACACCAATGGTCCTAATCCACTAATATGGATCAAACGAGATAATGACAGTTGGGATGATTGCTGGCTGGAGAATACCATGTTCTTTGATGACCTTCAGCAATATTTGTTTATTAGACAGTTAAAGTTTCCGAAAAGGAGGATCAGCAATCTTGAGATTGCAAGTAACAATGTATACGTCGATGTTAAACACCTCGATTATTTCACAGCATCAAGTTATCCCAATTTAACAATTATGAAGTTATGTGGGACGAATTTGAACCTAGTTTCTGATTGGGTGTTTCCGGAAACTTTGCAACAGTTGGATCTTTCGAACTGTAAAATAGAGTACTTGCTTAATCATAATATTGATTCGTTAACCCGCTTAAGACGACTAAATTTGAGTCACAATAATATTACAATTCTTGATGGACTTGAAGGTTGCTTACCTTTCAGTTTGAAAGAACTAAACTTGAAAGGTAATGACTTAGGAAGTTTTTATGGCCCACAGTTATCATTGATATCACTCGATCTATCAGCGAATCCATTATCGGAAATTGTCAGTAAAAGTATGCTCGGATTACCCGAATGCTGTGAAATATTAAAATTAAATGATACTTCAATAAAAGGATTTAATAAAGCATTCAAATTTCCTAGAGAATTGAAGGAATTCAGTATTACTGGTTCGGACCTATTGGAGTTTTCTGATGGAAATATCTTTAGAATCCTTCCAGATGGATTGAGATGTCTTTGGCTTGGTGGTGATATCATTATGCTGAAATGTAAAGTGCCGAACAATTTGCAATTATTCTCTTTACAACGCTCCGTTCCTGATAACATTCCACTAGAAGAACTGCAATCATTGGAAGAGTTAGAAATTACAGATTGTGAACAAGTAACCTTGAATAAATTACCACCAAATTTGACAAAGCTTCGAGTGAGTAGAGTCCAATTATGCACAGGATCACTTTCTCATTTAGTGAATTTACAAAAGCTTTATTTGAATATTGATAGGTTTCAAAATCCTGGAACAATCATCATACCGGCGTCTGTTAAATACATTTCAATCGTGACTAAAGTTCCGGTCCAATTGGAATTCGATCGATGTACTAAATTGAGGTATCTAGAATTAAACTCACATTATCCAGGTGGTCAGTTGGCAAAGCAAATTGAAGTTTTGTTTACCAGGAATCCAAATATTCGTATATATATGGGAAGTCGGGCATCGAACATCGATCACCCGAAACTTATTGGTTACAGAATGCTGGGAATCTTGCTTGAACAGAACATTTATTGATTATCAACCATGGTATCTGGGCCTTCTCTTTTATCAACAATAACGAGCAACTAAATAAATGATTAAGCGAACCTCTTCAGGCAATTCGGTTTACTGGGTAGTATTCTATAATTTAATTTAGTTTATATTACTTATTCTTTGTTGAAATTGATCAGTAAAGTGTACATTGTGCGTTTGTTACAGATTCATAGACATTTATCTATGAAATTTGCAACCTTTACAACCCATTTGGTAGCGTTGCGGTATCTCATCACTTGAAGAAAAAAATTCGGAAAACTAAACCTAACATCATCAACACAACTAAGCATCCGAACAGCATTTATCCAATAACTGATTGCATTAATTAATCGCATTATAATGTCCGATAGAAGAAGAATACTAGGTCCATCCAATTTAATAACCCCAAACATACCCTCTACTCCAACCACGACGAGACCCACCACCACCACTACCACCACCACCGATATACCGCCATTCTTTCTCAAACATGGCCTTATCCAAAACGCCAATGGGTCCGCCTATCTCGAATGCAACAACACCATTATCCAAGTATCCATCTTTGGACCTCGTCCAATCAGAGGGTCATTCGTTGATCGCGCCAGTGTATCTGTCGAAACCAAATTCCAACCACATATCCTCCCGCAACCGCAGGGTGAAGTGTTTAATACCCAGCCTAACAACGTGAAATGGTCGGGCATGACCAATGTCGAACAGCGGATTAGTAATTATATCGAAACGTGTATTTTGAGCTGTTTGATTTTGGAAAAGTACCCCAAGTCGACCATTGATGTTAATATTAGTGTGATTTCGGTTGATGAGGTTGATGTCATGCTGAAGGGGAATCAAGGATTGCTTTGGTTGATTGGGTGGATTGGATGTTGTGTGTCGGTGGCGTTTGTGGACAGTGGTATAGAAATGAGGGATTTGATAACCTCCGGACAAGTGAAGTTGCGTGGGGATGATAAGGTAGTGATTGGTGGGGCTGATGATGAGGAAAATAATGACGAGAATGTCGAAAGTATTGATGCTTTGGTTAGCTTTATGAATTTGAAAAATGATGAGATTGTTGGAGTATGGTTTGAAAGTAATTTCGATGGAGTTTCAGTTGAGCAAAGCACAAAGGCAATTGAAGAATGTAAGAAAATGTCAAGAACTATACGAGCAAATTTGAATTCGTATTTATTAAACTCATTCTAAATATATAGATCTATCAAATTTTATTTCAGGAAGTAATGCATTTTGTATTTACAGGACATGGACTCCATTTTAATACCTAAATAGCCTTCTTTTCGTTGAGATAATCGTTGCTATCACGGGATAACTCCTCTAAAACTTGTCTGATATTTATGATCTTTTTAGCAACATCCTTGATTGTCAAATCATCATGATTTAAGAACGCCTTTGAATTGATCTTTACTTCACATATATTGGAAATCAAATCGCTAAGCAAATTATACGTTTTAACCACATCTTCGTCTTTGAGCAGATGAATAATTGGAGTGTCCACATCGGCAACTTCCAATAACTTATCAAAAATCTCTAGCTTTAATGTTTGACTAAATGAATCAACTTGTTCTTGATCCATTGGAGATACAATCTTAGGCCACTTAATCTCAAATGGTTCTGAAACATAAGTTACATCATGCTTGCCAGCTAAATGATATCTGAATTCATAAATACCATCTTCCCAGAATAATCTCTTCTTGTCAAATATAAAGCTGCCCTTTGGCCCATCACAGAAGGTCCATCTACCAGAAGAGGAAATCAAAGTCTTGTTTCTCGAATAAGAAGTGTGAACAACTTTGTACAAACCAATCCAATCTTCACTTGAATGAACTGCCTTGGGTGCACACCAAGACACGGTAATAGGAGTACCAACGTATGTATACTTTGGTAAATAATTCTTGGATTTGTCAGTTTGTAACCCATCAATGGTCAACTTATAATCGGAATTTGCAAAAGTCAAACTCAGGGACAATTCAATCAATTTCTGTTGAGAAAGCTTGGTTGTAGAATCGCGCAATTCCCTAAGAAAATTATCCAATGAATCGGCAACAGAAGTACTCTTGGATCTGTTTCTTAAGTTTCCCTTGGATTCACCGTTAGTATCATTGCTTAATCTTCTTTGAATAGCTTCTGGAATCAAATGCTTCTTAAATGTCTTGGTAACTCCCGAGTCTTTCAAAACTTCCTGTTCACCATAGACTTTGATCATGTGAACTTTCTCAATAAAGTTAATTCTAATGAAGTTATTAACCACCCAAATGATACAACAAATTAAATTTTCAATAGTTGGGCTAATGATAAACAATCCCATAACCCCACATACACCAAAGATTTGTTCCGGGTTGTTCAAGTAGCGGTATACACCAGCCTTGGTTAACCTTGGGGAATGGCTTTGTGATTTTGGAATGAAAAAATCACCGTAAAACCAACCAAAATATCCAATCAGATCAATAATCGAAGCGTTGATCCAAGTCTGCGTGAAAATTAAGGCAAGTCCTAATAAGATTCTTAAATAGTACCAATCAACGAATAATAATTTGTGCTGATTTGGATCCAAGTAATAGATAAGATTCAAACCGAATAAAGAAGAATAGGTCAAGTTAATCAAGGAGTTATACATAATTGCCCAATTGTTCAAAGACTTTTCGACTGGGATATCGTTAGCAAGACACCATTTTGTAAAATGCTTGGAATGACTTTGCAAGATCAATAAAGCATTGATTGAAATTGACTCAAACAATTTCATGGCAATGGTTAAAACAAGCAATCTGGTTATTGATTTAGAAACGACAGGAATTACAATACCATAGGTAGTCACCAATACCAAATTGACAACATCACTTGCTCGTAACCAATTGAAATTGTATAATCCAACCAAAGGCTTCAAATTATCAAAGTTCTTTAAATCCTTCAATTTCAAAATCTTAATCAAGTTAATCTCATTCTTAGATGGACCGTAAATCTTATCGATATGAGGATTTTCAATATAATGCAAAAAGACCATTTGCAAGAAGTGGCCAAAAATTGCAATGGCCAAGACAGTGTAAGACTTTGCGATTAATGCGAACCCATAGTATCCAATATAACCTACGGAGTACATAGGATGTGGAACCATTTCAAAGACACCATCGAAAATTAATTCTTCATTATTGATTTGACGGAAAAAGAAATCACCCCAATACCAGGCATAATCCTTAATAGTGTTATGGGCATTCACTTTAACCCACAAGTTAAACAAAATTAAACCAACACCCCCGATAATTCTGGAATAAATGATCCAACTTTGTTGATTGTGAATAAATTGGAAATTATCATTAATAGCACAAGTTGCAACAACAAGAATAAAAGTCACAAAATCGGACATTAAGATCAAATCAACAACCTTTCTAAAAATTAACCAAGTATTAAATTCAACAGGTAATGAATTAACGTCATAGTTCTTACCTCTTTGAGATTTTACTTCAGCTTGCACAAATTTGGCCAAAGACAGATCATTTGATTTATCAAACAATCTATGGGTTTTAGCCCAACCAACTAAACGATTAGAATTTGATTGATTTCTCAACAACCAACCAATACCAAAATTATAGGATAATCTCCAAAAGATATAAAAGGCAATGAATACCTTGATTCTGAATGGATTACTTGGAATAAAAAACACCAACAAATTTGAAAACAAGCAAAGTAAGATTATAACTTCGAAGTTTGATTTCCGAATAGTTGGATCAAACAATGTCTTGACCATATCATGGGTTTCGGGAACTATGAATGTCTCCCCAGTAAATGTAATACCTTTGGGTCCAACAGCATTGGATTTGGTCGTGTTTGCCTCGGTCTTGTCCATCTGTTTGTCGGAGCTTGCCACTTGTGTGGAAATCATGGGAGTGTTTGTCAGAATTCAAAGGAGGTTGTCAAAAAACTAAAAGGCCAAAAAAATAAATTTATTTGTTCAAAAACTGTAGATCTAATGGGGTAAATATACTTTAACTTTTTGGAATGCGCAAATTATCACCAATTAAAACCACGTCACTTGGTAACTTGTATATACTTTCACTAAACTGTCTGTGTAGATTATTGTCACTTTTCTGTGATTTTTTGAATATTTGAAATTGGTTGAAGATTTCTTTGATTTGTGTTGAAAAAACCTCTAATGAGTAAATACGAGGGTGTGTTTCTGGACTGATTGGATGTACCCAATTAAGAAAAGCAACTTTTGACAAGAGAAACAACGGAAAGAATGGAAAGAAAGAAAGAAAGAAAGAAAAAGAATGAAGGAATGTAGTGAATGAAAAAAAAAATTTCAAATCCCCTTTGCTAAATATGATTATGAACACAACAACACCGTCAAGTTTGCTTGTCTTGGCAATACAATCTAACTACAATGTCACAATTGTTGATTTGATTGATTGATTTTTTGCAGTGTAGACAAAGTGACGAACAAATTTGGTGATTTCGTTTGTTAACCAAACAAAAAATGGGGGGATAAGGTGCATGTGACTATCAATTTAAACTCAACAAAAATCTAAAAATGTAATATGATTGACTCGCACGACCATTTGTGTAATATTTTGTCTCCTTAATCTAATAATTGCACGTGAAAATATTGGGGTGGTTCCAGTTTGGCTGCAAATTGGACACAAAACTTCGGTGAACTCATTTTAATTATACTATGGAACAGACACGTAGCAACTTAGAACGACGTGAAAAATTATGTGGCCACCACTTATGTCTTGATTGTAGCAACCTTCATCCCAAAGAATTGAATTATAGTAAATCCGTTACGGGGTTGACCAATGTTTCCCTATCCGGAAATATTCCAACATATAACGAAAATTTCTCCAAATTTACTAAATGGGAAAATGAACTTTCACATTTGCGAACCCCGACGAAGCATATAGATGGATATTTTTCTTTTTTGCACCATCCGACATCACAAATTCAATACAAGATGGCAACAGCTTATGATAAGTTTCTGGGGATTCAAGAAACTCCTCTGTATTGGGAAAGTACTGTATCCCCTGAGTAGTGTAATATACAGAAATGACGAGTAGTTGAATAGCTTCGTAGAAAGTCCTCCTCTCTGGAAATTAAAGACTAGAGGTAAGTTTCCCAGTGTCAATGACGATTATCCAGTAGGAATATCGAAATTGACAATGATACCGTAGAATGACCTGAATACAAACTCCTTATTCGAGGAATGTGGTGATACCCAAATAGGTATGGTAAATGATACACTCAAATTTGAGCTGATCAGTTTCACCAGCTAGATATTCAACCGGTTATAAATTATTTTCAAATGTACTGGCGAACAACAGGGCGATGTTTTGTTTACCGGTTGCATAACCTTTTGATAGATTTTTCACTCCGAGAGCCCGGAAAAAATCGGTTAGCGGTTTGGATTTTTATGAAACTAAATAATCAAACCACCAGTATGGTTGCGGGTTGACCATGAAGTCAGAGAAATGGATTTCGAAAATTATCGAAACAAATTGTATTTAAGCACTGTTGACTAACTCTGAATATGTTAAAACTTTCGTATTGCCTTCTTCTAGTATGACCGGTGAATGCGGTACTAAAGTGGAGGATATCTTCCTCAATGCAGATCCATGATCCAGTAGCAAATAACCAAATTGAAATAAATAAACTGAATATATTAAACATAAATTTTACAAAATCTAAAGCATATTCCAATGCCAAAAATCTATAATAAAAAGCAAACAAAAAAAACACTAACCTATACTTAGAAAATTAACACCAAGCAAAGAAAACCCAATAATCTATCATCTAAATTTCACACAGATTACCATCTACTATTACCACCTAAAGGAGCAGAGTTACTTCCAGTTTGTCTTTGGTAACCACCACGACCACCACGGCCACCACCGTAACCACGACCACCACCATATCCACGGCCACCACGACCACCACGGCCTTGACCATATCTAATGTGGGCACCATGACTTCTTCTATCATACTTTTGTAATTCTGGTGGAATGGTTTGTTTGGCTTCCCTCATAATCTTGATCAAATCACCACCCAATTTCTTGTTGTCTTCGGTGAAGAACGAGACTGCGGTACCGGTGGCACCACCTCTACCAGTTCTACCAATTCTGTGGACATAATCTTCAATGTTACCTGGCATATCATAGTTAATGACGAATGTAATACCCTTGACATCTAAATGAAATAGTTAGTATACCTACGTTTTGTTGAGGAAACTTGACCTTTGTTTACATCAAAAAGAAACTACAGGAGATACAATAATTCAATTGTTTAGGAAAATCCCAAAAAGGACTGTTCACAACAGGGGACAAAATTCAGGACATTTCACCAGTGAAAGTCCAATAAAAACCCCTCCCGTCAGCCTTGGTTGCATTTATTGACAACAGGTAGAAAGATAGAAACTAAAGACAAAACAAAAGATTGAAAGCTATACACATATATTTTCACAGTAATCCATTTCCCCAAATGACATTAGAATCATCAAGACATTAAAAATAGTGCCTTGTGACTAAAACCGTTGTATCAGTGTTGCTTTGCCCACAATAACGACATCTGCTCGGTTCCAAGCTTCGTCAATTCCAAGATGCAAAAATTTCTGCATTTGTTCAACATGTGGTATAAAATCAAAGCATGACATTGTCATTCATCAAAATGGTAAATAAAACATATGTGCAAAACCAATTTTCCTTTCTTCAGTTTCCCTGATCATTGTTCATCTATCAATCACCCATTCTTGGATAGTGTATATACACCTCTCGAAAGAGGTGCATCCAACTTCCATTGTCATCTATTATTCTAATATTTCCATTATCTCCTGTTCAAAAATTCTCCATTGGAAGAGGACCTGCCTTTCCAAATCGGAAGAATTCCAAATTTCCCTAAAATTAAACATAATCAAGTTAGTACAAAAAATCAAAATCCTTTGGAAAAATACATACCAATACCTCTAGCTGCGACATCAGTGGCAACCATAATTGGGGATTTACCAGTCTTGAATTCTCTCAAGACCCAATCTCTTTCACTTTGTTGTTTATCACCGTGGATAGCTAATGCTGGCCAGCCGTCGGATCTCAAGTATGAGGTGATTTCATCACACGCCCTCTTAGTTGAAGCGAAAACCAAACACTTAGCTTCCTTATCTGCGGTGGCAGTTTCTAAATGTTTAACCAATCTATCTCTCTTTTCAAATTCAGTAACAACTTCGACCAATTGGGTAATGGTGTGCGAAGCAGCCAATTCTAAGGAACCAATAGTGACTTGAATTGGATCTTGTAAATAATCTCTAGCTAAAGCTTGGACTTCCTTTGGCCATGTGGCAGACCACATCAATGTTTGACGATCAGGTCTAATTTGTTCAACAATCTTTCTAATTTGTGGTTCGAAACCCATATCCAACATTCTATCAGCTTCATCCAAAACCAAGTAAGTGACTCTCTTCAAGTTGGTCTTACCAGCTTCCAACATATCAATCAATCTACCTGGGGTGGCAATACAGATTTCGACACCTCTGGCTAAATCTCTAATTTGTGGACCTCTTGGAGCACCACCATAAACACAGGTGTTTCTAATTCTAGAAGAACGACCAAACTTGGAACATTCTTGTTGAATTTGACATGCTAATTCTCTGGTTGGAGCTAAAACAAGGGCAATTGGACCATCTCCTGGACTTAATAATGGCTGAGCATTAATATGAACAATAGCTGGCAAACAGTAAGATAAAGTCTTACCGGAACCAGTAGCGGCAATACCAACCATATCTCTACCACTCAAAGCCATAGGCCAACCTTGACATTGAATAGCAGTCGGATTTGGGAAACCTTGTGCTTTAACTTCCTTCAACACATAATCTGGGAAACCAGCTTCGTCAAAAGTAGTAATTGGATGTGGAATATCTTGACCAACAACACTCATTTCATTTTGTCTTCTAAAATCAGCAATTTCTCTATCAGCTCTAGCAGCGACATCTGGATGTTCAGAGTAGAAATTCTTTTCAAACTTTGGTAAACTTTCCAAATCCCATTCAGGAGCAACCAATTCTTGAGGTTGATCAAATGATTTTTGGTAACCACCTCTACCACCACGATCATTATAACCGTTGCTGTGATTGTAACCACCTGCTCTATCATTGTAACCACCAGTCTTGTAGGAAGATCTATTGTTGTTAACGTAACCAGTGTCTCTACTGGCACCAGCGTAACCACCACTTCTGTAACCACCGTTGTTGTTATTGTTATTATAAGCCATGATTATCGATGTATTGCTTAAAACCAAACTAATCTTCTAATTAGAAAGACAGTAATACTTAAAAAAAATTTTTGCAGGGAGAAATGCCAATCCTTTTATAGACAACAGAAAAAGACAAAGGGAGAAGGCAGTAAACAGTAAACAGAAAAAAATTTAGCAGTGCGCATCGCAAGAAAAAAAAAAATTTCTTTCTTTCTTTTTTTTTTTGTTGTTTATGCATTTTGTGTTATAATAGAAGGCGAGAGAGAGAGAGAAGAACAATCTCCCCAATTAGGGATTACACTGTAGAGACGATTGCTTTTTCTAGATTGTTTAGTTTCTATGTTTACTTACTGACAAACTGGAAAAAATCCCATCTTGCACTATTTATACAATATACAAGATGTCAGCGATAACTCATCTTATGCTGATGTCTGTATACTTCGTATAACTCCCCGTTGCCCCCTTGTTTGATAATTTGTTATCTACAAGTATGCTTGCTTTGTAAAGCACTTTTTTTTATTGCACTTGTCCTAATATACATACATAAACATCTATAACAATCAATTAAATCATCAATTCACACTGCACCCTTATGGTTCAGTGGTAGAATATCCACCAGCTTCAATCTTTTCACTAAACTTTTCTTCAATCACGCAGCATAATTCTTTCAAGTTATCCAACCCTTGATGTAAGGCCTCCACTGCGGAAATGTTTCCATATGTCTGGATTCTGACATTTAATTTATTCTCAGATGGATGGGGGATAGAATACCCACAGAATTCAACTTCTGGGTTCTTCATGATTATATAACGTAAGGCATTCCCTAATGTATGGTCTTCATCTATAATTTGGAATGATGCAGCGGTACCATCTTCTGATCCTCCTGGAAGAAGCTTGATTTTTTCAAGGTCGTATTCGTTAACTTCTTGTTGGTCTACTTCTATATCTGACATTTTGTAGTAATTTGTATATGAGTTGGTGGTTTCAAACTGTTGGATCTCTACAGGGACCGTCTCACCAGTTTAAAGAGATTTTTTTCAAAGTCGATGATCAAGATGAGCTTCTAATCAAGAGGTCGTGCATAAATGTTCAAAAATGTTTGTGGGAGGAATAGTTCCCATGGAAAGCAACCACTGTGTACAGGTACCTATTACAATCTTCTTTATATAAATAAACAGTAGAGGTGTATCTTATCTCTTGAGAAATGTATATTCACAAGAGTACGACGCAATTGTACAAAATATCAAAGACTCCTTTTCAGTTGGCTTCCTTTCTTCTGGTTAAACATAAAAACGCGGTGGTTTTGTTTTTGTCCGTTTGTTTTCTTTGTTTACATTTCTCGATCACACACCCACTTTCTACTAACGTCATACTCCCCATCTAACCCAATTATATTTCCTCTGTATCTTTGAGCTATCATACATTAATCATGGCAACAGGATCCACACATCTGGAGTCTTATCTCGCACTCTCACCTGATGATAGTGTATCCACAAAACCCAACACTACCTTGAATTTTAATGCTACCAAATTATCTGAAGCTCAATTCTTGCAAAACTTAGCTCACGAGTTTGACAACAACCATCAAACATCGAGATTGAAGAATATCCCACACACTCATGACTTTGATTTTTCAACCCCGTTGCGACCAAGTGGTAACGGTGTATTTGTTGGTATAAGTCCCGAAAGTGTTGACACATACGAAAATGGTGGTGGTCATGGTGATGTTGGTCATGATGGATATATCGATGAGATTATTGTGGAACAAATGAAGAAATTATTACCTATATTAAGAGAGAATGCAGTTCGTCAAGTTCAGAACAAGCATGGGTCGGAAGCGTCACCCTTGAATAATCAACGAAATCGAATATTGCAACCACGTTTGCAACGAGAAGATAACGTCAATAGTTCAACTCAAGTTTATACATCCCCTATTGGCAATAAAAACGATTCAAAGGTTGAGATGAATCCGTCTCAAGGCAGCAATGTACAAGAACCCAAAGAACTACCCAAAAATAAATCGATGAACGCTACACAAGCGCACAACATGCAACATGAGAATTCAGAACGGCCACCATCGCAGCAACGATTCATATCGAACCCAACACCAGATAAACTCAGTCTTAAATCACATGATAGTAGCAGAACAACTTCGACATCTCCCTTACCACCTACTAAACCTGCGATCCAACCGAATGACCAATTCCAATGTAACTCGAGTCGAGTCAAGAATAATACCAGTCCTTTTGTGGAAAAATCGATTGAACTTGTTCAGCAAACACGAATTCGAGAATTAGAAAAACAATTGAACATTCAGTCAATAAAGTATGAACAGCAAGCTATGATTCTGGAAAGGTGTAAGGCAGAGAATGAAATATTAAAACAAGAGGTTGAGTTTTTGCGCAAATTGATTATGCAACAGAAGCCATTGATTCCAGTGGAGACTCAACCAATTATACTGGCTACCTCCAAGGTCATAGACAAAACCGAAATCAACAGTGAATGTACAACAATAACTAGTACGGGTATGGGGGCATTGATGAATGAGAATGACAAGAATTTAAAAGAAAGTGAACGAGCTCATGACCATGAACCTACAAAGGTCCTGACAAGCGTGCAAACTGAGAACATAAGGAAACTATTAGACAAGGAAATACAAACTTCAAATGATGGAACCGATACAATGAATGTCAATAATCCTCCGGCTATTTGCTCGAATATCCAAACCGTTGATTCACATGAAGATATTGATTCAACAAATGAAAGTAACGACAAAGACGATCACTGTTCAGGCTATCAGAAAGTGGAATCAACGTACAAACAACAAGTCGACAATAGCGTCAATGACAAGGAAATTCACAATGCCAAGGCGTCCCACATCAAACTAGGTTTAAGTCAAGATAAATATTACCGTCGATTGAACTTGCATAAAATCAAGGAATTATCTCGAAATGAATTAGAAGTGATAATAGCCAACATTTTGATGATATTTATGATTAATCTTGATAATGTTCAAATACAAATTCTTAAATATGCCACCTTTATGAAAATTGCTAGCAAGTTTATTGAAAATATTCATATGAAGTTGTATAAATGTGGTCCCAAGATGGTTTGTCGAGACTATTTAAAGTTTAAAAAAGGAGACCATGGACGTGGAGAAGATGTAAGAAGGAATCTATCTGTATTAGAGGAATGCTTGACTAGTATCGTGCGCAAGGTTTAGAATTTTGGGTGCAAATGTCAATTAATTATTATTTAGTTTCACAATTACCAGGATTAGTAATGAATTAAAATATTTCGCCTAGAAAAATAATAAATGCTAAATTTTCTAATAAATTATCGTGACAGATCAAATTGGGAAATGATCATTACATCAACCTATGATGACGACAACCGACAGAGGTGTCTTGCATTTTTGGTTTTTGAAGGTAGGTAACGAACTTTAGCGAAGGACCTAATCCATTATTTTGAAGACTTGTTATAACAATACCTCCAGTCGTCCGAAGCCACCATACAAACGGGTTATGCAGGTTGGTTGACTAATGCGAAATTAATTATTTAGCATGCTGATTTGTTATAAATGGCCATGCAAGATCCTTGGCAGCGTGACAGAAGTTTTTGGAGGTGAGTGTAAATATGATACAAAAACAACCACATGGGTTTCGTATTTGACCTAGTGGCAAATAAACTATGGTGGTTTTGCTTATGGTGTCTTTTTATACGTCATGATGTAGTCATGGGTTTTGTGATATTTTCATGAAAGGTGGGGAGGAAAGCTATTAAAGATTCAGGTGCGATTGTTGGGAGTGACATTCTCTACGGGGTATGGGTGATGCCAAGGACGACGGAGATAACCCAGGCACAACTTGTAGGGTTCGATAATGTGATCTTATGTATCTAATATAGATCAAAAATGTCATGAGTTGGGTCTTTCTTGTGCTCGGAGAATAATATCCATACGTACATATGTGAATTTTCCGGATTATTGTTGATGAAATATTTACCGGAAGATCTTTTGATATTTTCCTCGGTTGCTTTATATTTCCAGATGATCATTTTTAGGACTAGCAGGGTAGCGCTTGTCGTTTGTTGTGATTTTGCAAGGAATATACCGAGCCACTTGGATTCTAGAACGTTCTTTACATAGATGAAAGCATATACATTGGCATACTTCGAGCCAAGTTGCAAATTGAGGTTGTGAATGTTAGTTTTGATGAAGAATAAGCTTGTTATTTTGAACGAGATAAATGTCGCACAAGAGAGTGGAGTGTCTCATATACGGTTAAATTTATATATAGGGCAATGAGTGTACTATGTCTCCAATTTCAGGTGGTAATCATTCAAGTTTATATTTTTAATGAGCCATGCTCATGTCATTTTACTTAATATTTTCTAGTTTAAATTATTTTTTGCAAATGCGAAGGTTAAACAAAAAAAAAAGAGTGACACTTTAAAAAATTAACTAAGCAAACAAAATGATGATGAAAATGATGATGATGATGATTTAATGCTCACTAAAAATGGCTATGGAATGAACAAGTACCCCAAGCCATGTAGATAGTTATATATATATATATAATCCTTAAAAAGTAAAGAAGAAAAAAAGATTGATCTTCTTTTTCTTAATTTCTTTTTACCTTTCTTTTTTAACCCAAACGCATTTCTAGTTTTAATATTCCACGCATATAATAGAATCCCACTTGTCAAATACATTCCACAAAGTCAGGTGATCATTGTTAAAAGGTACACGCACACACACAACACACACAACACACAAACACACCCACTCACACAAACAATTGTTTTACTTATACATACATTTTTTTAGGTCATACACTACCTGTAATATCATCCCTTGTTTTTTATATTGTCATTGATTTTTTTACAGGTTATCTTAGGAAAAAATGGGGAAATCTGCAATTTCAGTTCCATTATCAACAACATCCAGCACAAGTACAAAAACATCAAACAATCCAACAACTGTATCATCCACCATTAATAAACACTCACCAACATCCTCAACACCAGCTGCGCATAGAAGACACCAACATACATTACACCATCATCTTAGTGAGCTTAATGATGAGAATAAACTCCCATTGGCTACACCATCAAGACAAGAATCAATTAGTAACTATTTAGCAGCTTATCCAACATCGGCAGCTTATACATTAAATACTCCAAAGGATAACTTACACCAACCAAGCATAAGCGGCCCACCTACGTATTATTATAACTATAACTATCTGCAACAGCAACAACTGCCACAACCACAAGATTATAGCAACCCCCACAATCGAAAAGATAGCATGAGTTTCCAATCGATAAACCCCAACGCAGCTAATCAACAGTTGTATCCCCAACTGCAACAGCCTTCACAGCTGCAGCAACTGCAACAACAATCTCAATATCCTCAACAATTTCAACAACCAATAAGACCAAGGGGAGATTCAATCTTCTTGCCGCCTCCAATAACATCACAAATGCGGCTACTGACAGATTATGATGCATCTCAACCCTCAAACCACCCGCAATCAAGATCTAATAGTATTTTCAGCTCATTGATTAATATTCCTGGGTCAACAGGTAATTCAATATCGGACCAATCGACAGGAAATGGGTCATCGAAACCATCCACAGCGAACGCCCCTAATTTGCCACCTCGTTCACGTCAAATGTCTCTTATACCCAGTCAAGAGATATCGATGGAGGAGTTGGAAGCTTTATTGAATAAAGAGAGTGTAGGTAATTTGTTAGCCTGGCAACAGCAAGGTGGCCAGGATGGCTCTGGTAGTCAATTTGGTACGTCAAGAGCCAAGGGTAACTCGTTGGATTTGTCCACTTGGGATAATCAAAATAGTATTACATCATTACCTGGTTTTACTGGTAGTTTGACAGAGTTAATCCAAGGTATGATTTCAAATGGGTCGATTGATTTCTCGGGCATGAACACTCAGCAAAGACGTGATTCGATATTGAAGATTATTAACGAACAACAAAATTTAAGAAGTCAAAGAACTGAAGATCCAAAGGGAAAGGTTGGCTTGACGAAGTTGAAAGAAGATATATTTGATAAAAAACTGCAACTGCAGCAACTGCAAGATCAACAACAAAATCAAGGACTGCAACAACAACAACTGATGAAACTGCCGCAGCAACGTCAGC